>JAQBSW010002267.1:0-106807 GCA_029291075.1 Eudiplozoon nipponicum
TATAAAAATGTCGTTAGTATAAACTAAACATTGCACCAGTTTTCCAATGCAATTTCTACGACAGGATGTTACAGCTAAATAGAGTCATATACTCCAAGTCAAAGGAGATCTGGTTAGAGCTTCATCCGCGGAAAAAATTTAGATAGCACTTGATGGGTTCGCAATAAGGGCAAAACCGGTCTACTGGATGAATTTTGCTTATTACATGATTCAATTCGTAGTTTTTTTACTGTGAAATCTATATGTTTATAAAATGGTTGGTGTATCTATCAAAATAAAATAATTCATTCAGTACTCCAGTTTAGTACTTATTATGTATTCTTCAAGTACTGCACATAATTATCTGTGGACTGGACTCGAACCGGGGCACAAATACTTCGGAGTCTGGGACACTATTCACTGAGACGCAAGTAATGCATGCGAAGACGCTAATTAAAGTCATACAACAACTTTAGTTTTACACCAGACACCGTGACATTTGATGCAATAATATTGATTTGAATTCTAAAGGCAAGAACCTTATTATATTTTTTTGTCAGTATAAACTAAACGATGAATCAGGTATCAGAGTAAATTCCGTTTCGAAGTCGACTCGTGATAAATAGTGGATAGTACTTAAGGATTTCCAAATAAAGGCTAAATTCGTCGAGTGAATGAATTCAATTTGCTACATGCAATGTATAGTTTATATTGACAAAAATCATGGAAGAATATACACGCTTCCCTTCCGTAATGATTAATTTATTCTCTTGTCGGATGAAAATTTTATTTAACATAGAACAGTAAACATATGTCTAGATCTATTAGCAAAAAATTGATTTACTAGAAAAGCAAAATTCTAACCATGATTTACCAAATAATTATTGAAATTGGTTTAATTTTTATTTTATATGCCGTATGGTTGAGTGGTTTGGGTTAAGACTGGGTGCATTATTGCGACAGTATAGAAAGACTAAAAGATACGCAATCGTCTGCATGAAAACAGGTGTGCAATTTGTGTAAATACAGATAAGTTTTTGAGCAAAAGCATGCAAATATTACGCACATAACGAATTAACTGATGCCAGAAAACGCGAAAACTTAAATAAACATCAAAGTACGCTAAGAAATATTTATTCGCCCCTAATCCAATGAACTCATGAGTACGGCATATGTGATACAGCTGTAACAAGCATTCATTAATTCATTATGTACATTTACACGTATTTAATTGGTGCGCCACTAAGTGTTATTACTGTTAATAAGGCTTTGCATTTTGGTTCCGATTTCCTCTTGAGCCATGTTTTAACTCACGCAAGAATAAAATATGTTCAAATATAGACGTTCAAAGCATTGGGAAAGAATAAATTTCTTCAAGTAATGTTTACTATTATATGTTGAGCTAGCTGCATTTCTAAAATTTGACAAGTCAAATAAAGCACAGGTAAGGGGCTTTAAGCGGGAATTAAAAACGCCTGAACGAATGGTGAACGCATTAATCAAAGAGAAATTTAAAGCGATCATCGATAAATTAGTAGTGTGAATAAGTGTTACGCGAGACGGTTTATTAGATAAAATTCCAATAAATTGAGGAAATAGCTCTGGCAAATCTAAACCACCAACGTATTTGTAAGTAGTTATTTTCGATTATTCTTTTGAAATTCTAAAAATAATCAATAGTCAGTTTCAATTTGACAATTCTTTTCCCTCGAGTAATCGTGGCATTAATGATATGCAGGTCTGTGTGAAAATGTTTCGCTATGGTTTATGCCTTTTAAACCATTACAATTAGTTAAATCATTCTCTTGTATACTTGTCACTATAGTCTGACTTCTATACCGTAGGCGTCTTTCTTCTTTCCTTTGATATTGTTAGCTGAATCCGGCTAGCACGACTGCCCCAGTTTCCAAGAAGAAGTCACGACAATCGAGCAATAGCATTAATAATTGTATTTGAAGACAATGATAAAAAAGTATTACTGCCTTTTGTATCCTCATCGTGTAATTGTATTGACAGTAATTCTCATTAACCGAGTGTTCGAATAGAATTACAGAATAATAATTGGTCATGCAAGTAAAAATTAAGCATATGAAATATGACTAAATAGTTTCTCCGTAATAATCATTCTTCGCAATTGTAGTCATTTATTCAATTATTATTAAAATAAATTTGCCAAAATACATATATATATAACCATAATAGCCATATATATATATATATATATATATATATATATATATTTATTTATTTCAAGGCTTATAGCAGGATATTGATTACATGTATGTTTTAAATATAAATTCAATATTGCATCGGGTGGTATAATTAATTCATACAAAAGACCGGTATCTACCTTATTTGGAACTCTTCCAATAATGTTCAGAATTTCCTGTGGATATGACTCATACCTGGACATATTTGGTATGGAGTCTTTGACTCTATACACTGGAGGTGGTTATTTAAAAAATGAGGTACTGTGTGCTTTCAAATAGGTTTTCCTATAAAGGAAAGTTTATCAAAAATATTATTTGTTATATGGCATCAATTAGTATGTATGATACGGCCGGGTGGCGCAGTGAATAATGTCACAGACTCCGAAGCAAATATGCCCGATTCGAATCCATTCCGCGGCAAATTCTCAACAGTACTTGAAGAGTTCCGAAAAAAGAAGAAAAAAGTCTGCTTGACGAATGGCCTTTGCTACTCTATGCAATATTGATTTTATAATGACAAAATGTAATATGTAATAACGAATCAGAGTTGGTCGGTTAACACTGCAGATAATAATAGATTCAAATAGGTTTCTTAAGTAGAAATTGCCACCTTTGAGACCAAAAACGCACCAAGGGTCCTATCTAGGGATAGCATGAATTCAACAGAAAGACTTCGCAGAAGTGCACGTTTTAAGATGAAGCAGTCAACAAAATGATAAAAGCAGCCTTTGAGCTGCAGAAATGACTATACAATAATAAATATTTATATTTTGTTTTACTAAATGGCGTGCTTTATAAATACTTGATTAAAAATAAGGCATTCGTGTTAAGGTAAATAATATGGCTTCTGGCGGGTTGTAAAATTTAGTAAGAGTATTAACTGCACAACCGAACACTTTGAATGTGGCGATAGGGATAATTAAGTCTCGGCTGGATGGCACACTAATTATAAATTCTGAGTTATTCTGCATAACCGACTCAAATAGTACAGGTGAAGTCAACAATGTCGACCGCGCCTAAGAGGCATCAGACATAAATATGCGGTGTTTTCATTCGAATCGACGAATTTTTTCTTTCTCTCATTAGAATCTATGTCAATATTTGCACTCTTGATTGTGGTTCAACAATTTTTAAGCCTCAGTTTGAGCGCAAGCATACTCTTTAGAAACACATATTGTGCATGTGGGTGTCCAGGAATTATTTGTCCAGACAGTTTCAGTCCAATTATAATTGCCTCTTGACCTGACGTATGGAGAATATGTCGAGTGTCTGATCACTACAGAGCCAGATCTCTGGAGGTGTTTAAGAATTTTCCAGACTGAAGCTATTGCCACGTGAGATGTCCATTGATCCAATGTCATGCTTCAAGCGTTTGTTGTTCAAGCTAACTGAATATTTACCTCGGTTGCAACCGCATGAGGCCATCATGTTTATGCTGCTGGATCCTACCAGATATGGTGCAATATCGAGCGCGCAGGTAGACATAGAGGGAAGAACTCAGGCTCTGCAAAGTTTGGCCATGATGGCCAACAAATTGGCAGTTGGGATTCCAAGCGGGATACGTTACAACACCCGGCAGGAGAGACATACCTTATTGTAATTCTTTTCGCTATAATCAGTAATTCCGGGCAGATGTTTACAGCCAGTAGCTTGGTAGCAAGGTCAATATATAAAGGCACCAACTGCGACTAATTCATCGCCTAAGGGGCAGCAAAATCAACATTGTTCAATGGGTAAATAGAGTCCACGATCTCACCAATAAGGACAGTCGAGATTATGCACAAAATATAAATCATTTGGAGGCTCAGCTTTGTAGATCGAGAGAAGACAAGCAAAGCCCCATAAAAGTGTTCAAAATCAAATGGCCTTCGAAGAAAAAGAAGTATGTGAAACGTTGCCGCATGAAAGACTTTTTATTAAAGTTAAATTTTTAGTACTCTTAATCGGACAGCCATTAATAACACTGGAGCTGTTGTGTAGGTATTACCAATCTCTTGGCCGTTCAACAACGTAAAACCTACGTGAGCAAATTTGTGTCAGGCATCGAGCGCGTCGATGGTTGCCATGGACGAATAGACACAAAATTATTAAAAATAAAAAGATCTACTATATGGCTTTTCTTGTAGCCAATACTCAAACGCTCTTATTGCGATTTATTTTCATTTGAAAATGCGTTAAGGCGATAGATTTTCAAAGTAAATGTATATGCCCCTCGATGCCGGAAAGCACGAATTCCATAAAGTCGGTATGTAGCCCTAAGGTGCAGAAGAAGTCCAGCCGTCTGCCCGGCTGGTGGAAAAGGTTTGAAAGCCAAAACAACAAGATATTACAACATCGTGATTGCAACAAATGTCCAGGGCCGCCGGTCGATCGCTTTAAATTATGAGGAAAATTAAATGAAGGTTACGAAACATCAACAGAATATAATGCTCCCCCGAAGAATCAAATAAGATGGCTTCTCACGGATTGGAAAACCTAGTAAGTGTATAAAATACACAATTGAACACGTTGACTGCGGAGATAGAGATAATTAAGTCCCGGCTGGTTGACACACTAATAATAAAATCCGAGGGAATCCGTATAAAGGTCCAAACCAATATAGCTGAAGTCAATACCGTATTAAGTAAAGGCTTACATTTTCAAATTGCGGATAGTATGCTGCATGGGTGGTGCTGTGGATAGAGTCACAGACTTCGTTTTACTTCAAAGATGTATTAGGTGTTGCGAACCTAGTAACAAATTAATTCAGTTGTGACCAGAAGGATTAACCAAAGGCAGCATGAACGGGAAATATAATCTCATGCACATTGGTTTCGTGCTTGCTGGCGACTCATCAGTAGGAGCCCGTATTACGCCCTTTAACCAATATAGAATCGGGTGAGGAATGTGGGATAATAGGACGGTACAATATACTTGACAAATGTGTAAACCTATATTAGTGAAGCTAACATCATATAAAGTCTCAAAAATGCGACTTCCACGCTAACTCACTCTATAATATATATATATATATATATATATATATATATATATATACTCATATATATACCAGTCTGAAAAGGATACTAACACTATGGCTATTATGTTAGTAACCGATACCAGAATTGTAGTACCGACAAGGTTCATGGTACTAACACTATGGTTGCCGAGTCGGTACTTGGTACCGAAATGATGGATATCAATTTATGCTATAGTTCGCCGAAATTGAGAATTACAACTATTTCTGAGCTCTTGTTACTCCAGTAAATCCATACACTCTGGCCTTGAACGATATCAATTATCACATTTCGCGGTAAGCATGACATCGTTAAATTCAATATTTAAAAGTTACATATAGTTTGTTTCGGAGAACTAATATATATGCAAGCATGTATTAGGTGTTGTGAACCCAGTAACAAATTAGTTCGGTTGTGACCAGAAGAATAAACCTAAGTTTTAATTTTTAAATACGTGTCTGCGTGGGTGTAGGTGTCATTCTCATTTTACTGAAGTGTGATGTTTATTATATGGCCATTCTTATACTGATGGATTGAACTTTGACCAAATTAGTTGACTGTTACGTGTAGGAATTTTTTTCCTTGTATGTTGACTTTCGTTTTGCTTTGTTTTTCCGTTTCATTCTGCTCCATTGGTAACAACACTTTATATGCGAATAGCAGTGTTGATCGCTCAAATTTGTGTTCAAATTCTGTCACTGTTAACGATAGTAGTGACGCCGTTTGTGCAGCTGTAGTTTCTTCAGTTTTATGGAAATCTGATTAAATGTTTGCTGAGACTGACCTAGTGGGTATTTGGGCTTGCCTGGATAATAGTAAATTAATGTTGTGTTGTGCGATTTGTGTCTTGTTGATTTAAAATATAATGACGGTGAAAGTATTTAACGTTTAGACCGGGCGCTTGTCGATTTATATAAAGAGATTTATGCATATTATACTTTTTCTTAATTTGCTTAGTGCAGAATTGAGAGATTCGTTAAATTAGCTGGGTAATCGGTTTGAATACATATTCGTGGCCAGGCCCTTTTAATCAATTTCTGCGATAGTTGTTGCGGGATACTGTTGCTAAATTGCTTTTTCGTATGCCCAACGTATATAATCGCATACACGCATGAGAATTCGCATACCATATATGATTTCGTGAGAATTGGCAATTGATCTTTGGCATCCAACTTCATGATTCTCTGCATGCTTAATGTGATGTTAAACTTTACACAAGGAAAATTTTCCTTGCTGAATCGATTTATATATATTGAACGTACAAAAAAGCAATCCACACACTCTGAGCTGATAAAAAAGTTGACAGAATGAAACTGAAACACAAGGTGAAACGAAAGACAACATACGGGGAAAAACATTCGTACGTGTAACACCCGATAAATCGAGTACGTGGTCAAAACCAAGTCTATCAATAGAATAATGATCAGGTTAAAAACATATATCAGCAATTCAATGCCATTTATCGCTACACACACCAAGACACACACACACAGCCACAAGAAAATGCACTTACAAATCAATGAAAACAACAAAAATAAGTAAAACGAAATATCCGACAAGTTGCCACCCACATAATCAAATGAAAACCCAGGATGTATATAAATGAAAGATTGTAAGGTATGGCTGAGTATTTTCGGAATAAAACAGTCTATCCAATTTGTTACTAAATGTGTTTGCTTTTCCTTATAAAATATACTGTGAAATATTATATATATATATATATATATATATATATATATATATATATGAACGAATCCAAAATAATTGCTAAAATGGATACTGGTAGAAATAAGATTTATTAATAAATTTTATTCCCCTGAATTTTGTTTGTTCTCATATTTTAAAATGGTGAAATTTCATGATATATATATATATATATATATGTATACGCATACAATGTGTATATTTATACGCGGGAACAACTATAAAATGATCTTTTTCTGTTTATTATTGAATCTCGAACAAAATAAATGTAGCCTACTCTAACTGTTGAGATATGCAATCCATAAGGTGACAACAAACTTACCGACGGTTGCACGCATATTATTGTAAAATACTCCACTACAGAATCTGTGCATAAAACTACTTTTACCAACTGCACTGTCGCCAACCAGAATGACTTTGAATATTCGCGATGGCGAGCACGGTGTCTGCGAAACTAATCCCGCTATTCCATTGGTGTCAGTTTCAACTTCGTCATCGCTGCAGCTACTTTGATAACCGGTGAAATTGCCACGGCTTCCGCCTGACGCCTTTAAATTTTCGGGGAAAAATAACTTTTGTCATTATTATTATTATTTTTATTATTATAAAAAAGCAGAACCTTTTGCTCGCATACATGCATGTTAAACATGAGCCTATACCTAAATATGTACAATTTGAAGAAGTTCGTAATAAAAGGATCAACTGAATTTTTTTATTCTGGGAAACATGATGATGTTGAGTTTTTGTAACAATTAAGGATGCTTATTTAGTATGATATAAATTAAAAGTATTAGTCTAGAACGCTGATAAATCTATAACGCGCTATAACACAAAAAGTATACTGTTAGTGTTTAAACGGCGTTTTGCACATATAATTGAATGCAGGATCAAATTATAACAAGTATGACACAGAAATAAATTTTAGCCTCTGATTAGAAAAAACAAAGCTATGGAATTGTTAAAATTTTTGCAGGCAATTTGCAAAACACTTGTTCAAAGAAATTTGTGTCTAATTAATTAATCTAACATTTCAAAATGCGCTCTATCAAATTTTCACAAAACTTCACAAATGTATACCTATCTCATTACTTTGACTACTAAATCGCATTAAAATATTTATGATATTTTTTATTACACAGAAAATTATTATCTAGTTTTACGCTAATAGGTATGTGGTCTATGGTCTCATTAAGAAACGAAAATCTTTTCGATCAACATTTTGAAAGTTTTGTTATAATCAAGGTTGAGGTCTCGGTGTAAGCACCTGACCCATTAATTACTGAAATATATAAGTATTTAATGGGTCAGGTACTTATATGAAGACCGCAACCTCGATTATAACAATTGTTATCACCACCCGCGCAACCAATGTTCGTTTAATTTTATAAGTTTACATGTTTAGGGAATTGCATTTAAATAGTTCGAAATTCACAATTTAATGCGTGGTGTACTATAGAAATATTCACGTGGAATATAACCACAGATTAAAACAGCTTGTATTTTCAGAATCCCATTTAGCGCCACGTAGTCGATTTCGAGAACCTTTCGTGTTTGAAGTAAATATTGGAATAAACTGTTTATTTCAATGATCTTCGTCGCTGTGCCCTGATATTTATTCATTCATTTATTTCGTGCAGCGTAAACTGATCACTTCATATCGCATACGGAAGATGATCCGGTGTCAGCATGAAAGAAAAGTTTAATCCAATGTATGCATACGTTTTGTGCGTAATTTCCAATATATGGAAGGTCTCCAAAGTTATTGTTTCGGTGCCCCTTTCAGGATCGGTTATATTTATATTTAGTAATATTGCTTTGAATTTGCAACGTGAATAATTTTAATTGACATGGACTCTACTACTGGTTTAATGTGCACACGTAAAGAAAAGCGCACTGTCCATTAGTTCCACAGATTAAAATCTAATAAAAAGTGGGCCTTGATATATATAACTGGCTGCCACTTGAGATTCGCCAACAAGAACAAAGCGGATTCCTACAGGACATAACGGCTTTTGTATTGGCCGAATTTGGCTTGCCCCCTTCGTCTTGTATGCACTAAATTTTTAATAGGCGCGCAATGCCTAATAAGTATAAAATATACGTTAATAGTTGAAAAGGATTTTATTAGTGTTTTAAGGCTTCCTCTGTCGACAACGGATTTTTGTGCTGTATCCCGTGGATGCGATGGAATAAAAAGTGCAATTTGTGCACACAAATCTTATTCAAAGAAGTCTAGTGGTTGCTCTGGGATGCTCATACACTTAAATATATCTTTTGCTGCCAATAGGAAAAGGAATTTAAGCGGCGGCGATAAGCAGATTCAGGTAACAATAAATAAAGTGCATCACCTCCGAGATTTGATTTTAATGGCTTCCTCGGTATTATCATTTACTTTTTCAGCAAGAAAAATAAAATTGTATGTATAACAGAGCTTAAAAGAAATCACTTTTACGTCTCAATCTTTGGTTGTTCTCATTTTCTAAGTATTGCAGTAATATGGCGTCTCCACAGACAGAAATAATTCATCTATTTTATCATTTTTTTCACAGTTTTGAGCTTCATAATGTTTATTGATTAATTTGGTTGAAACTGGTTATCTTCTATGCTTTACTTATATAATTTGATGATTAGTCTTCTCCATTAAATAAAAATATTTAGAAACTTCAATTTTGAACGATTGCTGAAACACAAATACGTATATATATATATATATATATATATATATATATATATATATATATATATATATATATCACATTTAATGCTTGTGTGCATTTGCGTTTATAAAACTAAATAAATTAATATTAGACTGTTGATGATAATAAATGACTTTCATTAATGACGTAGCATTAACTTAACATAAATAATATTGATTAATTTGCATATAAAATAAACGTTATTCGTACAATAAATAACAATCAATTTTACCGGATAAAAATTAAGATAAAAAACAAAATGAGAAAAGATGAAAGCCAAATTAGAATGACTTTCTTATCTAGTTCTGGGTAAGATGAACAATTAGGTTCGAATGCTGGAAGTGTTCATAATAGAAGGAATTTTGTGTAAGTGATTCAAAACTTGTCAATTGGTTTTTATCAAAGTGACCGCATAAAATGAAGAAGAGAAAGGATGATTTCATAAATGGAAAACATAATAATTGGGACAATATTTTTTATTCAACTAATTCAAATCCGTTCTAGTCATTTTTCGGCGCAATTCAACTTACATTGCACAAAACGACTTACATTTTTTTTATTAATGAACAATGGGCAACCCATTTATTAATATTAAACAGTATAAAAGGTAAGTCACGAACTTTACATTTCGTCTTTTAAAAAAATAATTTAATGACAGACGCATATATCAAAATTTAAATAAGAATTTATTACTTACACCAGATCTCAAATTTGTTCCAAGTCCACTGTCCTCATTGCCTTTATTTCAAAGTTAAAACGTAACAATTTATAATCAAATATATAGTGAAAATATTGTTTATAAATATTTTTCAAACTAAGAATAACATTAAACTGAAATCGATTGATTTAAATGGTTAGCTGTATTTAAAATCAAGTCTAGCCACTTCTAATTCGAATATGGCTTTCCCTATTTCGGGAAATAATTCGGAAATCTTCATGGTTTCAATGACAATTCTGTTATTTGGTAAAAATTCAATAGGATAGGAGAATTCAAATCCCGGTAAAATATATCCAGCTGTTTTGAATTACGAATAATTGAGGATAGATTTTCAACTTAAAGGCTTTTATTCCAGATCTTTCAAGCCTTTTATCACGCCATATTCTAATCTTATACATTTCTATATTATTAGCTTTATTTGTGATTCGATATATAACTATATATATATATATATATATATATATTCATTAAATGATTTTAGCGAGATTTGATATTAACCCCACCCTCACAGCCTAATATCAGCCACACAACACAGAAAACACAGCTTTCAATCACTCGTACTGACTCGATTGACCCACCATGATCATCATCAAAGTGTGACGACAAACTGAATATGGAGAATCAGACTAAAATGCATTTAAATGAAAAGCAAATTTTGATATGCGGTTCTGATCTCTAGTACTATCAAGTACATTACACTTGGCTAGAAATGCCGGCTGCGCAATTTCTATTTAGTCACGAACATTAACGTTTTGCAGCATTTGCTCTACATATACAATTAATTAAGTTAAACAATCATTGATAGCGCGGATGATGATAAGATTTCTTAAAATAAAGTTTAAAAATTTGATATAAACACTAATCTAAATGTATTTAACCATTCGCACAGCGAGCCTAGTTCGTGTCTCCTTCGACTAAAGTTATGACTACTTCACCGCGATGTTTATATACCACAAATCACCATGTCATATATGTGAACATGTATACGTAGATATACCAGTTTATATATATATATATATATATATATATATATATATATTCATTGTTTATCTGCTGTTGGTTGAAGAAGCTTCTATGCTACCGACAGAATAGTAGAAGATTGCTATATTCGACATCACTTTCCGAAATAACCTCGCAGTTCACTGCACAGTGTAGCTTCCGCTAATTTTTAATTTTACTTTGAATTGCAGATGCGTGACTGCTACCGCAATACATTTTGTTCGAGTGCGTGAGCGGAAATAGCTCATTAACACCTCGAGATGTTTTCTAAAGCGTTCATATGAGACATTTAAACAGAATACGTAATTTGATATACATAACTAGAAATAATAAAGATGTGCAATCGCAAAAAAATTACGCTGAACTGGATGGCTCGTAAATTATTTTTTTGTTGAAGGCACGTTTTACTCTGTGACCTGTAGCCTAAACTCTACCGAATGTATGGGTCGAATTAGAAAACTTTCCTAATTTAAATATAAGTCATCGAAAGGTGGAATTAAAGATTAAAAATTTTCTGGCTTACCCATATCATCATCGGTGTAGCCCTTAAAAATAAACAATATAAAAATTTTAACATAAGAATATATTCTTTTGGAAAGTAAAACTTAATAAAATTCATCACACCATTTCCGTGAGCAAAACTTGATTGAAATTTCGTCAGAAACTGTAATTGTTACCAGCAATTAAATGAAAAAAACTGTTAATGTCGACCTCAAATAGTATTTAACAAAGTTCATGCACAAGTGGTCGATCAACTTACATAAGTCGATCAACTTACATAGGTCGATCGACTAAACGGTTAATTCCTCGAATGAAAGAACATTGCAACGCAATCGCATATTTCAAATCAAATAGTGAATACTCGTCTGCATTTATGCAAAATATCGTTGAAATATGTTACAGACACAGCATTCAATATAGTTACTCAAAGCAACAAAAGAAATGAGGTTATCGCATATAAAGATCCGAAGAAAAACAAAGTGCCATTAATTTTATACAAACAGAAAAAGCATGTTCGGGTACTGAGCTCGAACTGGAGGTGATGCACGCAATTAATTGGTTGTTCCCATACTTCAAATTCTTTCCGTGTTCGCATTTTCTGTTTTTTTAGTCTTTCAATATATATATATATATATATATATATATATATTCTTCGTATCATATAAATTCTAAAGAACATTTTAGTTCTTATATCTTATAAACATTGTTTTTAGTTTTGAACATGGAAAGGGCACTATGAATAAAAATATAAATCTCTTAATTTTATTTGTTAATATTTCCAAGAAAATAAGTATTAATTTTTAGTAATTATTGGCAAATATAATTTATAAAATGAGTAATTCACACAGATATGTTCCAATTTTTGTTCAGTTTGGACAAATAAAATTTAAGATATCCCATTCACTTTCAACAAATTGATTAATGGAAATAGCAGTATAGGATAACGTAGCAAGCTATGAATGCTTAAATTGCATTATATTCCATGCATAATTCAGGATAAGTAGTTTATACTTTGAACTAAAAGGATACACAGAAGAATTATTGGAATATTTTTCTCAAATAAAGATTGTTGGGACACATACACAAATAGAAGTCAGCATGCGAGCTACGCAAGACATAATCATTAGGTAGACACATGTATCCGCTGATTCTCCACCAGTAAACCGATGGGTATCCTGAATCAGACACCTCTTGTCAGTTCTTGTTATCTCTCAGTTTGAAAAATCTGGGTTAAACAAATAACTATATGTTATTCTCCAATTTAAAATCTCGAGTTAGAATTAAATACTGAATTCATCGGACCTAAACGGCCGTATAAAATTGCACAAACTGCAGTTGTCCAAATTTCTAATGTGTTTCAAGCTTCCATGATCATCATCGAAACATGACGGCAAACTGACTTGATAGGATGAAACCGAAATGCGAATATAAAGTAGGCAAAACTAGACATGCAGCTTTACACCCAGTGCGCAGTTCCAATTATTTTATTTAAAAAATTTTGAAACTTTCGACATGTGTATTGATGTTAATCAAACAAATGGTTTGTGAAAGTATCTATCTAAGTCATGTGTACAAAAATAAAAGGAACATCATTCCTATTTTATTTATCAATTCGCACAACATAAAAATTACTACTGACTTTTGCATGTACTGAAAAACAAGGATCAAACCACGATGCATATTTGAGGCAAGATAATTTAGAAATGCGGCTCCTATCTCCAGTCTAGCATACATTGGTTATAACAAAAATATCGGCTGTAAAATTTCTGTGCGGTCACCAGCACTATTTTTTTCCAGCTTCAGCGACATGTGTGTAAGATATAACGTTAGGCATACATTAATTGTGCGAGTGTTGATACAAATTATTTAAATCAAGTTTGCAAGCATGATACAAACACCAATACAATTTTATCTATTAAGTCGCAAGGAAGAGCAATAACTATTGTCAGTCGCATTTATTGGCGTGTTTAGAAATTTCATCATCATATCAGAGCTTGAAAACGAACGAAATATCGAAAATCAAATTACAAAATAAACATCAAGAAAGCAATATCAATTATGAAAATGTTTAGCTAATGTAAAGAATAGCTAATAAATGTGACAGAATAAGAATTGAGTAGCGGATAATACAAGTCAAGTTTAGTAAATGCGTGATCTATAGATCTGAGAGCCGCATATCTAATATATGTTTCCTTATGTATGCACTGCAGTTAAATCCACGCTATATAGTTTACCTTAGTGGTTTGATGATGAGCAAGGAAAGTCAAAACACAAAAGTACGTGTGGCTGCCCGACGAATTGCTACCTTGCACGATTGATTAGTTACCTTAGGATTGGTGTTTATATCAAACTCGCAAACTTGATTAAATATATGGTGACCAACACCAGCGCAATCAACGCTTTTTAATTGTACAATTTATCTATATGTCGTGATAGCTCCAAATTGTTCATACTTGTGACTGAATAGAAGGTGAGCAGCCAACATTTTCAGTTAAGATCAAATTGTAAGACAGCAAATTGTGACAACATATCAATTTTTCCTTATATATATACTATATATATATATATATATATATATATATATATATTGCATTTCGATCTACTATGACTTGCCATCGTGATCTGATGGTGAACGCGGAAGGTCAAATTGTGCCAAAATGTAGACTGATTCTGGTATTCGGTATGTTGTGCAACTGCTTAGATCAAATGAATTTGATATTTAGAATTAGTTCGCAAACTCGATTTAAAGTATGATCAGATATCGGAAAGGTAGAAAACTATCAATATTGACAAACATCATCAAAAATACTTCAATTAAAACCCCTATTTGATTTAAAGCTAGTTTAGGAAATAAAGTACTGCAAACTAATTAAATAAAAGTGCGGACCACCAAACAGTTTGTTTCTGTGCGATTTTATACGTATGAGATTTTTCTTGTGTGGAACTAAAGGCGATGTGCTGATGCTTGCTATTTTGGCATAGGCTAATTTGCTTCGGCAATATGTAAAGCAATCTAAGTAAAACTTTATGTATTCCTCCATTTTTATTGTGCACAGAATTAACTGTGCTCTAATATATAACAAACGCGATGACGTATATTTAAAAAAAAATCAAAACCCTTTTACGTACTTAATTCTTGTTTGTTTGAACGAAAGCAATATTCACACTGTAGACATCCTAATCGAGCTCAGTAACCACCTCATTTTAGTTTTCATTAAATATATCTAATAGGTTATGCAGAATTTTATTGCTGTTGAAAAACATTTACCAAGAAAGAGTTAATCTTGATAAAAGTGTTAATAAATGAGAACAATCTGTAGAGCAATTAAAATATTACAGATTACAAACTGCGGTGTGTGGTTTAACTTACCAACTCATGACTAAAAATAATAAAAATGACAATAATTTTTTTTAAATATGAGATTTTAAGAAAAACATAAGTTTTTCAATTATTTGATTTTAAACTAGGCTATATAAGGATAAAATATTTCAATGCAACATCGAAAATTCAAAATTACGCGTATAATGCGCTCAGACTGCAAATTAGAACTAACTTGATAGTATAGAATTTTAAAATTAAAAAAATTAAACTAATTTCAACTTAATTAAATATATTTTCTACAGAACGTTCGTTAAATTTGATATAAGTCTCATAATTGTCTTTAGATTTATGTTGTTCACAACCAAGTAATTATTAATTAAAATATTATTTTTGGTCAGATGATTATAACAGATATTCCAATTACGGTTGCTCGCCTGAGATAAACATGAAACCCATCATACATACATCTAAAGTATAAGATTAGCGTTGTATAAAGTAGCAAAAGAAATTCATCCAATAGAAATTTTTAGTCTTTATTCGCAACTCTTCAAGTAGTCCTGAATTTTTCCACGTCCGGGGCACATTTCCTTCGGAGTCAGTGACTAGATACACCGCGCTATCCTGTAGCACATTACATACATTTTTCAATCTTATACTAACTCACAATTTCGGTTAGCTTTCTATTAAATGGAGCATATGTGTCGTATCATTAGAGTAAAGTTCCCACTAGATTTTCTCACGCTACCTAGGAGCACGATATTGGAATGAAATTTTATACAATTAAACAAGCATAGATTGCGCGGGTATTAATAACAATTATTTAAATAAATGCTGCGAGCATGACATAAACCCCGAACCCATTATATACATTTTAGTATAAAATGCGCATTGGAGAAGTTTGCCCACGCAATTCCTCCAATAATCACGTTTTGTCTTTATAAGGAACACTTGAAGCACTGTCAGAATTTTTCCACGGACGGGGCTCAAATCAAGACCATTTGCTTGGGCGTCGATTACTTTAAACACTGCGCCACCACACTGCACACAAAGCATAGTTTTCAGCTGTATTATATCTCATATTAAGTTCGCTAACTTCATTTAAATAATTGTTGTTATCGCTCACGCAATCTATGTTCTTTAATTGTATAAAACTTCAATTCAATACGGCGTCTTAGGCAGCGTGGTATCCGTTCTGTAATGACAATTTTGAGGCGATTAGTTAGAACTTCAGGTGAAAATAAGCTCCACCCGATGGAAAAACCAACAAAAAAATCATAGCGGGTATATAACTGAAGATTGCTTATTGCTTGCGACAGGGTGGCTCAATGGTTAGAGCAACAGTCTCCGAAGTAGACTTGCTCAGGTTCAAATCCTGTCCACAGCAAATTCTGGACATTGATTGAAGATTTTCCATTAAGGTCGAATCGGTCGAATAGGTGAACTGCTTTTGCTACATTATATAATGTTTAGTCTATACTGACAATTGTTCCTATCAATCTCGCAAATGTGATTTAAATAATTGTTACTACAATCCGCGACGAAATAATTTTAATAAATTATATAAATCTTTAATTCAATACCAACTCTACAGGCTTCGTGTTGTTTGTTCTATAATGACGGTATTCGAGTAACTATTCGATCCTCTATGTCAAAGGCGATGCCCCGTAGTCTCCACATGGTATAAATTCTGACCCAAAGCATAAGTTAATGTATAACTGAACATGGTGTGTGGTATGCGAGACAAAATTCTAAGCTGCACTTGAAGAGTTCTCAATACTGACGAGACCGGTCTACTAGAAGAACTGATTTTGATACATTACGTAATGCCTAGTTTATGCGGTCAAATTTATGTATATAATGGGCAAGGTGTTTATATCAAGATTTAAAACTTGATGAAAAGTGATTTTGATCACCGCGCACACAAACAATGTTCGTTTAATTATACAAATGTTAAATTCAATACGATTTCCCCATGTAGCCTGGAATTTATTCTACGATGACAGGTTTGGGTAGGTTAGATAGAACTTTATGGTGGCAAATATGTTTTATTGGTTTTATATAAAGAAAAATATAATCAAGAAACGTTAGTTAGTGTATAACTGAAAATTTTGAATATCGTGCGGCAGTGTGGCTCAGTGGATATAGTCACAGACTCCGAAGCAGACGTGCCCATGTTCGCTGCAAATTCTGGAAAGTAAGTGAAGAGTTCTCAATAAGGACGAAGCCAGCCTACTGGATTAATTGCCTTTGCTATCTTTCACAATGCTTTATTTATACCGAAGTATGCGCCTATAATATCAAGCTCCAAGCCCTGATTTAAGCAAAAGTAATAATGAAGTTGTTTTCTATATTTGAAATGTAAACTCTTGTTAAAACTGATTTATTAGTGCACGGGTAAATATATATTTTCATTCTATTTTTTTTATATAATAGCAATGATCATAAACAGCTGAACAATAATTCTGAAAAATTTAAATTGTTATTGCAGTGCTTTTTTGAAAAAAGTTACGATACCTTTACTGTATTAAAGAGCTTTATTTTTTTAAAGCCACTCATTAATATGAAGTAATGCTAACAAATATTCATTTTATAATACTGAATCAACTCGTTTATATACAAACAACATTAGGAAGCGTAACTTTGTTTTGCTGAGTCATTTTCAGTTTAACTATTAGCAGCTAATTGGATATAACAATTAGAATTGTATAGTGTAGAAAAGGCAATTCATCCAGTAGACCGGTTTCGTCCTTATTGGGAACTCATCAAGTACTGACAAGAATTTGCCGCGGACAGGATACGAACCTGGGCACGTCTGCTTCGGAATCTGGTGCTCTAACCACTGACCTATCCTGCCGCACACTACACTACACACAATTTTCAGTTATATACTAACTAATGTAACTTAGTTAGTCAATTTTTCCTTTAGGTGGAGCTCATATGGCATCCATTTAGACCCAAAGTTCCAACTAACCATGCTCAATCTGTCATTCTTGATATCAAGACCGCAACCTTGATTATAATAATTGTTATCACCACCCGCGCAACCAATGTTCGTTTAATAACAATTAGAAGCCTGAAGTATCGAAAAATGAAAATTTCTTATGAACTATATGCGAAGAAATAAGTTATTGTTAATATATTACCCGTCTCTTACACAGACCTGAACCAAGGCCAATTTAAAAATATTAATAAACACATCCATTATGCACACAAGTTAACAGAAAATACTTGAATAGAAGGAAATGTAAGAAATTAAATGTTCAATGCAATGTTAGTTAAATGGGTTTTATTTTAAGTTTAACGTTGAGTATTCAAGCGGCAACCATGTAACACAACGAATTTTCGTTTGTCATTGTATTGAAAGTAAGAATTTCAACATGACTACGCAAATTTTGATTAATTATCTACACATACTAGAGAAACAAGTGAAATAATTTTGGAATTTATTTCCTGTAAGTAATGACTTGTTTCGAATATTAAATAATCTAATGTATTTAATCCATTATATTCAACTATGAAATTGACAGGTGTAGAAATTTTATTTGGAAATAACTGAAAATTAAGTAAAGTAGTATAGTCAAACGTTTAAATGTACAAAGTTAGCATCGTAAACCTTCATCTCAACCATTAGGTTAAGAAAACCCTTAGTCACAGTTGATAAGTTTGAATTAGATCTAGGCCTTAAAATAGGGCCATAGTTATGGGATGGCTGCTTAGAATGAAAATTAAACCCAATATAACTTCTAATAATTTGGCGATTTATATATTAATGGGCTACGTTAACGTGTTCATACACTCGTTGGACGAATTAGTTTACCCTGACAAAATATTGTCAAAATGGTTTAATACCCAGATGAACTTACGTGTACATACCCAACGGAACTGGATTCCCCATTGCATCCACCGGGAAACTTCCATTTTGTATATGCAACTTTCGCATTGCTTCCCTAAGTCAGAAATACAATTCATTTAATTTAAAATTTTATGGAAAATAACTGAAACTAAAATTGTATCATTACGGCACAATTTAAATTTATTTTAATACATTTAGTCAATTAAAGCAGAAAATATGTTAACCAAATAAAATGCAATTTTATACCTTCATTTAAAACGATAATCTTTTATGAAGCACAAAGTTCAATTAGTTAATAACTGAATAATCGTTATATGGTACGTCCAAACATCCAGTTTTCTAATAAAAAAGTAATATACAAATCACACACTGCATAAAATATCTTACACGTTAGGTCATACCAGAAACAATTTATAGATTTTATTTCTAAAATTAGTCCATTTAACCTATCTCATATATCTAACATGAATCGCGATTTCACTGACCTTTGCTTGGATAATACCAGTTAATTTGCTGCTAGTTTTATTATTTTCACATGTCATGAATATTAACAGATGTAGGCTCTATATATAATGAATTCTAGATTAAAAAGAAATAGCGTGTATGAATTTATGACTGAGGCATGGAATACATTGGAGAATGTTGTAAACAAGAATTTAAAAAAGGTTTAATTCAGCAGAAAATGGAAATTTGATCGCATATACAAAAGTGTTTCTGGATAATTGATTGCTCAATACAGGGTGCCCATATTACGCCTCATCCCATCGATATATTTGATTAAGTAATTTTGATTTGCGGCGTTTATTTGATCAATTTAACTGAACAAATTTAATGCTCATTTGTGGTGTAGCAGTGACAGATTAACTTCTATGTTTTACGGAACAAACAGCATTTAAAAGGTAAATTTATCCTGCCATTCATATACTTGAATTAAACCTGAAATTAAAAATATATAGTTGGTTAAGGGCGTAATAAAAGCTCATATTGAAGTTGCCAGTAGGCATGTAACGCACATTAGATTATACGTTCTGTTCATGCTGAAATTGGTTAATCTATCTGGTCCTATTTGAGCTAATTTGTTACAAGGTGCGCAACACTTATTTAGTATATGTTTATATATTTTTACTCCACAACAAGCGGTATGTGACTGTTATTCATTACCAGAATTTCGGGTACCACTATAAAAATAATGATTGAATAAACTCAAATATGTATGTATAAATTCAAATATATATGCATCAGTTCGTTATTGGAATCAAGCCAATCCTTAATTTAATTATCCAATATAATAGAGCAAATAATATCACCATATAGAAAGTTAAAGATAGAAGTCCAAATAAATTTACAACCAAATCACTAATTAAGAGTGTAATTATTCAAATGAATAGAGAATAAAGTTCGACTTCTTTGTGGCTGAGTGCTGATGCAACGCCCGAAGGCTTCAACATCGTGCACACAAACCACTGGAAATGAGGTACGGTCTTATCATCGTTGATTGACGATGTCTCCAATCGTCCTTTCCGGAATCGTCATCAGGCATCTAATCACACATACACAATACAATGCACACAAGAGCAGATTTAAGTAAATGGAAATGGGGACCAATCGGATCTTTGAGAAACTGATGGTGCAAAGCGACAACCCACGATCGCAAATCGTGACATGCTTTACCATGACGCCCCCACTCTGCAACCCTTCAAAAAATATCTGACAAAATACAGCATATGTCATAAGAAGAGTCTCTATAAAACCCCAGAAAAAGCATTTGTAAAATTTTCTGTTATAAAATTACAGTCCTATAATTATTTATTCACAGATTAGACCACTAGAAATTGAAACTCAAAATTTTCCGATGAGAACGTTTTAGGAATTTAAATACTATATATATATATATATATATATATATATATACATATATATATATATATATATATATCTCTCTCTATGATATAAAATAAAGCCTTTCAACATTTTTATAGATAATAAAATGTATATAAAAGATGCTCAAGTAATAAACAGGTAGTTACTCTGCCATGCTACGGATCCATGCACAGATTGGATTTCGTTAAGCTTTTGTAAAAATAAAGTACTACGAAGTACAAATTGGAGTAATTTTAAAAAAAATTCGTTATTAATTGAAACTTCATGCATTTCCGATAAGAATGAAACCGGTTCACTGGATGAATTCCCTTTTCTAAATTAAACAAACTTACTATAGTTAAATACTGTTTGTAGCGAAGAGCTAATATATATGCAAGTATGTATTAGGTTTTGCGAACCTAGTAACAAATTAGTTCAGTTGTGACCAGAAGGATAAACCAAAGGCAGCAAGAACGGAAAGTATAATCTCATGCACATTCGTTTCGTGCTTACTGGCGACTCATCAGTAGGAGCCGGTATTACGCCCTTTAACCACTATATATTTGGTAGAAGAATATGGAATAATAGGACGGTACAATCTCCTAGACGAATGTGTAAACCTGTAATAGTGAAGCTAACATAATCTAAAGTCAACGACAATACGACTTCAATGCTAACTCACACTATATAATATATATACCGAGTCTGCAAAAGGATACTAACACTATGGCTATTGTGTTAGTAACTGATACCTTTTTGAAATCGATGAGTACCGGATACTCTCCTAATGGTTTCCGAGTCGGTACATGATACCAACCTGATGGATATAAATTTATGCTAAAGTTCACCCAAATTTAGAATTACTTACTTACTATAGATTGACTATTGTATGTACATAAATGGTTTGTAGTTTACAGCTAGATCGCAAACATGATTATAGTAATATTTATCACCACCCGCGCAACTAATGTTTGCTTAATTATAAAAATGATCAATTCAATACCATTTCACCATGTAGCGTGGTGTCTGTTCTGTAATGACAGACTAGGAATGGTTAGTTGGAATTTTAGTTCTCAAGAGATGCTATACAGATTCCACCTAGATGAAAATCTAACCAATAAACATTAGTTAGAACTGAAAATTTTGTTAATGGTGCAGCAGGATGGCTCAGTTGTTAGAGCACCAAACACCGAAACAGACATGCCCAGGGTCGAGGTCATCTCAGGTTGGCAAATTCCGGTCAGTAAGTGATGAGTTCCCAACAAAGACAGAACTGTTCGTTAAATCAAGTTTGCGAAATTGAAGTAAACACCAATCCTATTGTATTTAA
Organism: Eudiplozoon nipponicum; assembly: GCA_029291075.1. Classification (NCBI taxonomy): domain Eukaryota; kingdom Metazoa; phylum Platyhelminthes; class Monogenea; order Mazocraeidea; family Diplozoidae; genus Eudiplozoon; species Eudiplozoon nipponicum. Next base: position 22,169 of record JAQBSW010002267.1, read on the forward strand.
CAAGTCATCGAACAACATAACATAACTACCGCCAGCCGCAACGCACTGACGCGTTTCGACCTTCCATGATCATCATCAGAGTACGACGGCAAACTGACTATCGAGGATCAAACCGCATTTAATATATATGGAAATCGGAGCTTTATATGCAGCTCTCACCTTTCGCAGTCTCGATTAAATTGAACTTGACTAGAAATGTCGCTAGCAAAATTTCTATGCAGTCACGAACATTAACTTTTCGCGGCTTTCGCCAATTATACATAAATAAGCAATACAATTTAACAATAATTGTTTGCGCGGGTGGTGGCAACAATATTTTAAATAAATTTTACAAGCTTGAAGTAAACACCGATCCCATTGTATTTAACCAATCGTCGAACAAGTTAACAAAACTACCGCCAGACGCAAGGCACTGACGCGTTTTGACCTTCCATGATCATCACCAGTCACATTCATTGTATGCGAGACTGCTAGAGGAGAGAGCCGCATATCTGACTTAGATTTCCATATTCAATGCGGTTTGAACCTCGATAGTCAGTTTGTCTTCGTACTCTGATGATGATCATGGAAGGTCGAAACGAGTCAGTGCGTTGCGGCTGGCTTTAGTTTTGTTATGGTGTTCGATGACTGGTTAACTACAATGGGATTGGTGTTTACTTCAAGCTCGCATACTTGATTTAAAGAATTGTTACTACCACCCGAGCAATCAATTATTTTTAAAGGACAAAACTGGTCTGCTGGATGAATAACCTTTGCTACATTATTCAATGTTCAGTTTTTATTGACAAATGTATGTACATAAAAGGTCATGTGCTTATTTCAAGATTGCAACCTTGATTGTAGTAACTTCATATCCAATTGATTCTTATTGTTCTTCCTGGTGGCATGGAATATAACTGATCGTATGACTGAATAATATTGAGTTTAATTTGAATAAATATATGAAAACGTTGGTCTAAAGCAAATATCCATTTTTAGAAAAGTGGACATGGTTTTAAAGTAAATAAAAGGAATGTTGTCTAGATTGTATTTTAGAGTGACGGTTAGTTCTTTAGTTTTACTGTTAACGTTACGATTATTGCAATATCCCATGTCTGCCTAAAAAGTTTCAATTGGCTAGGATTCGGCTGAAATTAATCTTTAGCCAAATTTAATTAAGTTCACACCTTTTACGAAGTAATTTTTTATTGCTTGGTTTAATTCTTACGAAGCTATACGGATTGCGATTTTATTAGCAATGAAGATGGTAGGGAACACAGCATTAATTATATCTTTATATATTTTACTCTGATGATGATCATTATTATAATGATGCTGTTGAGGATGACGATAATGATGGTGCCGGTGATGTTAACCGTGCTTGACCACGTGAGTTGGATCGTGTATGTGAATTTTACTAGAGTTCAAAATAAATATTCCACATTGAAAAACTTTAATATTTACTATTTTTAGGTTGAGTTATTCATTTGCTGGATAAACATTCGTACCGGTTATTACTAGACTTTATTTCCCTAAGGAAGAATTATCACGCTTTCACCTAAAATCTTCCTTGCTGTCTAACGGTTGATAAACCGATTTAAGCGCCGGTAGTTATTTGAAAATATGCACCTATTTCAACAACACACCAACTTCTACACAGCCGGCATCTCGGTTGAAATGTCAATCATTAGACAGAAAGCAAAATTTTTGGTAATTATCTGATAACACTTTCATCGAAGTGGGAGCAACCTAATAACAATGCACGAACTTCAGTTGACACAAAAACTTGTCCAAAATAACCTTATTATAAGCTCATCAAGCAAAAATTTGGAAGCCATATTAGTGCTTGCAAGAATGGTTTATTAATTATATGGAAATATGTAGGGGTTTGCTCTTTTAGTAAAACAAATTTAAATCATAATAAGTTCTGTAATATTATTTCGTAAAGCTCCGCTTCTATTTACAACATACTTTTGAGCTAATCAGTGTTCCAGTCTGTCATTTCGCAGAGTAATTCTCTGTTATAAAAACCATTTAAGGAAATTATTCGACCTCAAGGTTAGCCATTACATGAATTTGCCTCCCCCCTACCCTCGGGAGAACGCCTTAGTAATCTGCTTATTTGATTGATAGGTGCGGAGCGAAGCCCATTATGCATGTTGATTTAAACGCTGTTGTGATGCACTTTTAGTTTCTCCACATACTATGGACAATCATTGACAGCGTGAAGCGTCGTAATTTCTACTTTAACCAACATCAAATATTATGTGGGACGTACACGAGTGTGTGCAAATCGTCGAGCATTTTTTGTCAACGGATGGCGCACATGGGCTGGGTTAGCCGTTTTAGGTTCTTCTGAATATCTAAAATGGTGCAGTAATCTTTGGAATCTGGAGTAATGAGTTCGCCTGACAGACGTATCTGCATTCAATAGAACATGGTTGCCAAATAAATATATATAGCTTTCGATATTGACAATTACACGTCCCTCTCGACTAGAAGCATTTTTTATTGCAAAAAACGATGCACCACTGGGCACCAATATTGCAAAGCCTCTTTCATTGTATGGTGCACTCGCTCGACAGTAGTATTAATTTGAAATTAATATATTGCTACTCAGCAGCATTTAATATACCGATGCTTACACTGAAGATTATATTCCATTGATTAAAAATGTGTACCCTGGGCAGTATCAAAATAACTTGCGTCAAATTTAATCGACTAAGCAAGCGCTCCTCTACGCACATTACACAGATCTTCAAATAATTTTGTTTCAATGCTACGAATTTGACACAACGGGTAGATTTATTTACCTTGCAGAGCATATTGGCTGCTAACTCGCGATGATCACGCATTGAGCCATCCGAATCGATATGCAATAAAGGGCTTCGTGTTGTAACGTTTAAAGCAATAGGGTGACATTTTCTCTATTTTGCGGTTTATAACCGTGGCATATAAAACAATTCTGTAAGTAGGTACAAATATTTGTCACCTTGGCCGGCCGATACAACCGCGACTGCTATGTTTCAATGAAACGCTCAGCGCCAAGATGTCCTAGCGTTTCGATAATAGCAAACAATTCTATTTGTATGGAATCCGAAAGAGCGAATCGTACTGTTTGCTATACCTGCTTCACAGTTTGCCCGTTTTGAGGGGTCATAACTCCATATCTCGCCGACATCGATGTGCTGTTTTGTAGCTTACTAGCTATTTCAAGGTATGTGATAGCGCTGCTGTTTTCCATAAAGATTTTTGAGCAGCAGAAATTCATTTGGTAATTAAAATTACTACAAAATGACATACACTTCCAAACAGGGTATTTTTCCAAAGGAGTATCTAAATTATTAACATTCTTCTGGCAAGCTCTGTAGACCTTATGGTACCTGTGAAAATTGGAAATAACACTGAGGTACCTTCACTGCCATTCTTCAACAGTTTTATATCTGGACCCATTTTTCCAAAACCATTGCTCTAAGTCAAGTACGACAAACAAACGGGCACCCGCTAGTTGCAGCCAAAGACCACGCATGCCTGGTATGGTATACGGCTTAGATTAAGTGAGCTTCCCGCCAAAGCAAGCCATTCATTTCCGCAAAGCAAAACGTGAAAGCTCTAAACACAGACAAAGTTGTATTGAATATTCCAGCATCTGTTAACTTTTGCGTTGATTGAGTACTCTTCAATTGTTTTATTATTTAAGATGTGCGCTATACAGGCATGGGATGCAGGCCAGGTTTAGTCACAGCGATTAGTTGAAAACAATTCGTCGCCCGCCAAATCAAACAATCGGTTATTGTAATGTATGACATGGAAGCTTGCAATAAAGTTAAGGATGGCTCTAATCTGCCAAAATTTGTTAATTCTTGCGTTGCTTCAATAATCGTCAAGTCTTTTTATTTTCAGGGTGTGTGCCATATGCTATCATTGAGTTCTAAGCATTGTTTCATTCTGACTGCAGTTTATAGCAATCAATAATAGGTCTGGAAAATTCATTGCAATTATTTGGCTGAAAAATTTTGTACCCTCGAATTTAAACTCTTTCTCCATTGCTGGAAAAATACCTATCTCACAATGCGCTGAGGTGCCCCCTATCGCCTTTATCTAACAATGGACCGAGTGATATATATCGTCTTTAACTCACAATACTTTGGGATGCTGCATATCATATTCGCCTACCAACGCGCTTGGGTGCTGCATATAGTTTCTATGGGAGTCAAGCGCTGTGGAATAGTGAGGCGTATATCTTCATTCTTTCAAACAATAATCCTCATTAATTTTTGAATAAAGTCTAAGCCCATCAAGAATTTGGATGTTTGTAATAGTAAAAATCATAAGTTAAATTTAATCAAATAATAATCGCGTTATGCACCATTCACACGAAAACACCATTGGAATTGCAATTAAAAAATAATTGATTGCGCGGGTGGGGGTAACAATTCTTTAAAACAAGTTTGCGAGCTTGAAGTAAGCACCAATCCCATTGTATTTCGATGACTGGTTAAATACAATAGGATTGATGTTTACTTCAAACTCGCAAACTTAAAACACAGAACATTAGCTCCAGTATCCAATAATATAATCAGCTGCTATTCATGGAAGAGTTTTACAAATTTAACCTTAATGGAAACTTTTGTGTGACGCATTTTCATAGATTTCTTCTACTTTGCGGGCAATATGATTTTAAGAATTTTGAAGGTTACTTGGCAAAGCCCCCTCCATAGACCCACAATGATGAACACCAATAGATCTATGCTGCTAAACAGTAAATCAGCTATCAATGTTCATGAGGAAGTAGCCCTTTCTGTATTCTCTACATGGCCACTGTCGCGGAGAAGAATATTGTCGTTTTTTGTCTGATGAGCAAGTTATTGGTCACTTTGGCATCTATCAATGATTATTACATAGTGTGTTGTGAGTGATTTCAAGTGCCTGGCTGCTGTCAGCAATAATGCATACATTAAATAAGAAACAAAAATTTATTAAAAATTGTGTCGTCTCTGCATGTTGATTTCACCCCACGCGTGATGGCCAACATAGTCCAATTTTTTAGAGCTTGGACTTTCTTCTCCAGGCTGACAGGTGTGCCTGGCAGAGCAACATACCTCATACTTTCAAGCAACACAAACGTGATTGCCTCATGCAGTTGCAAATCCGACGAAAATATTCGTTAGCTTAAACGATAATAAATTTATTCACGACGTGATATACAGAGGAAGCTCACTGGCGTTAGTTTGAGTCTGTTTAATATAACAAATACCACCTGTGATCGGACACGTAAATAATCGATTGTTTGCAGTCTAAATTTTGCATGCGGCTGTATTTTGGCTATTTCTTAACTACCACTAACAAAAGCGGTGCTTAGAAAAAGAAATCTGGTGCGCGCAGAGAGGCTTTTAATTCGTCGAATTATAACTGTGAAATTTGATAACCCAGAGGTAAAACATGAACATAAATACCAATGCAAATCAGAAGTAATCGGTGGATTCGGATGTAAACTCTGCCATATGTCTTTGTGCTGCCACCCAGATTCAGCTGCCCTTATTATATTCTTCATAAGTTAAGTGGACCTCATAGGTGTTTTATCTAAAAACTTGTCAAAATCATTTCATTCTGATTAGCCTTAGTATTTTTTCAGTCTTCTGTTTGAGTATTAATTTAACCAACTTAAATTCATATCAGCTCTTTGCCAAAAATTGAGAAGCTATATTACCGATTGCAACAATGATATATTAACTAGAAACTAAAGTATAGGAGTTTACTTGGATTAAACGTGTCCTGCAGTAAAAAAATTCAATAGCAATTTTTTTTATTACTTTTCCTGATGCTCGGCTTCTATGTCGAATATTCTTTTGAACTATTTCCCACACAAGTCTTTCCCTAGTTCTGTGTAATTCTCCGGCATACAAATCAGACCTAAAACGTGCTATTGGCGCATTCCAGAACTCAAAGCTAGGTACTAAAACAATGGTGATGACGTCAACGTTGTAATTGACGATGATGATGATGATGATGATGACAATGGTTATTTTGATATTAATGCTGCTATCGTATTTTTTCTTTAATTTCAGTTTCTGTCAAACAAACTTCCTGTATACGCTTGTTGCATAACTTGAAGACGACAAAGATTTTGCGCTTTTATTTGGTTAATCATAACATTTTTTCTTATATAATAGGTGATATCTGTGTTAATCAGCTTTGATGTAATAGATCAACAACCAGTATAAAACGAATTTTCTTCGGTTAATTTCTTAGGAAGTACCGAAGTTCTTTGCTATTTATTGCAAAATGCTTGGTAGATAGACCTCAGCTCTTTCGACTTTATGGTTTTTAGAGAAATCTTTTCCAAGTGTTTCTCAATTTTGATAATTTGATCGATAATTGCCGATTATGCGGAGAATGCTTAAAAATTACGGATTAAACTGTGGGCCACTTTTTGATGAATTCTTTGATCAATGGTCCATTCACACTCGCTGTAGATTATTGGTTGTGTCGAACAAACATATATGCCATGTGATAACAGATATCGATCAATGCTACAGTGTATGAATTTACTGGAGTAACTAGTGTTCAGAAATAGTTGTAATTCTCAATTTTGGTAAAATTTAGCATACATTGAAATCTATTGTGTCGGGAACATGTACCTTATCTGTACTATAATGTTGGTATCAGATACTGCTACAATAGCCATAGTGTTGATATGCTTTAGGAACTCGGTATATATATTATATAAAATGAGTTAGCGTTGAAGTCACGTTGTCAAAGACTTTATATGATGTTAGATGCAGAACTGCAGGTTTACACATATTTATAGGAGATATTACCGTCCTATTTCCCACATTCCTTTCCCAAATATATAGTGGATAAAGGACGTAATACCGGCTCCTACTTATGAGTCGCCAGTAAGTCAAAAACGAATGTGTACGAGATTATACGTTCCGTTCATGTTGTCTTTGGTTTATCCTTCTGATCATATTTGAACTAATCTGTTAATATTTGCGCAACACATAATATACAATTGCATATATATTAATTCTCAGCTACACCCAGTATCTAAAGTTAGAGGAGATATGAAAATTTGATACAGCCATGAAATCCATATTACTTATAACCAACTTAGTTGCTTTGTATTATGTCAACGTCATTTCAATTCTACGACGGAAAGAATGCAGGAGTGAATTTAATAATTGAGTTAACGCCTCATTTAATTTGCAGTAAGCACTTAGATAGTTACAGTATCGATCTTTCGATGCTCAGCAATATTATAATTGTTTATTAGTTGTGCAAGTTCTGTTTCACTGTGAAGTACACATTTGCAGAAGTTTAATAGGATATTGATCGGAATTAGATATTAAAGAATTTGTTCTAAATCAGATTCATTATATTTATTGAAGCGTGCATAATTTTATCTAATAGACGAAATAGAAGTAAAAAGATTAAGAACTCAGTTTTGCGATTGCTGACGCGACTGTGCAAACTATTAGCACACATTTATCTAGCGACAATTTTTTTATAAGAAGTAACTGATAGTTTCCGCAATCTGTGCTTTTAACGTCCAAAGATAAAGCAAAAGTTATAAAGAAGATAATCAGATTTATTTTTCTTATTATTAAATGAAGTTAAATCATACACACAAAGTTTGCTCATTTATATGCCGTCAACCAAAGAAATTCACAGTAACTCTTGACACAGTTACAGATATAAAGATGAATAAAAATAAGCACATTTTTATATGATTTTGATACTGTCGACGACATTTGTTTATAAATTGTAGCAGGATTTTATTAGATATGTTTATTGATTATCGAATATCATAGCATTCCCCTAAATAGAGGTAGACACACTATATACTAAAAGTGAAAAGCTCAGATAGAAAAATCTAACTATCAGTTATACCATTTATAACTAGGTCGGTCAAAATAAAGCACAAAACTACATTATCTCCTTAGCTCTCATAACTGAATAGATTCAATGTGAGTCCAATCGAGAGGCACACAAAATATATACATATTGCAAAATCTAAACACAAGCGATACACAATCGAATGAACGAGAGAGACAGTAAAATAAAAATTTAGCTTGGTGTATAATTGAAAATTGCATCCAACATGCAGCTTCGTTGGCTTTGGGGGTGGAGTGTAAGACTCTGAAGCAAGTGAACCCAAATCAGAATCCGGGCCACAATAATAGTGAAAAATAATCCATGTGTGTGTGTAAAAATGGCAAAACACGACTCGAGCTTGAATGTATTTTCTTTCTCATGCAATATTTTGTTTTTAACGATCAAATATATATTTACAATTTATTTTTACTGAATAAAAGACAAGGTAAAAAATGCAATAAACGAAGATCAAACGGGTCAAGTGTTAATGGAAAAAAAATTATGCGGCTTCTAGATGATTAGCCCGCTCATTAATAAGAAAATATCTGTAAAAGTATGTCCGATGTGTTCTATGCGGGTCTAATAATATTCGTGATTTTAGTTATTTATACTTCAAAAGTGATCACTGATACTTAAACTAACATAAGTTGGAAAGAATATTTATTCATCGGTAAAGAATGTTAGAATATTAAAATAAATTGAAAAAGACAAGTGAAAAAATAATAAAACGTGTGAACCGTAGCCTTCCTCGAATAATATTTTAGCAGAGAAAAATGAAAAAATCATCTTGAAGTTTACAGTAATGGCTGGAATCACAAATAATATGCCGCTTTTATGAATTCGTTAAAATATCATAAACTATTACCATCATGTTAGTTTGTAAGAGAATCGTAAATTTTGAGATGTCGTGCATGATATTAATAAATTTGATCAAGATATGATGCTATCAAGAAATACGTACTTTGGGGCGTTGACAACACCTTTGTTAACACCAGTTAACGTTTGAAGACCGCTTAATCTGAAAGGACTTACATCGTCACATGATGAAACTAGTATTAGTCTAATGTTTGCATTTTGTGCGGGAACATTTTCAATTTTTTCATTTAAAGAGACTGGAAATTTCGTTTGCTATTCATTGGCGTTAAATCTATTCTATCCACTTAGAAGTGAAATTTTGTTTGTAGTAATAAAAAGAATTAAAATTTGTCCTCGTTGACAGATTTACATAAGGCGAATAAACGCACTAATACCAGCAACTTGTACACGATGATGTCAAAAAAGATCTAGGCTAACAGTATCCAACACTGGATAAGCTAAATTTTAATATTATTAGATCGAATGTCTGATACAGTTATTTGTGAAATTTCTATGCTAATTATGTCCTAAACCGAATCCAAAACCAATTTGAATAAATCTTCGAGATGCGTTGTATAAATTACATTTTTTAACAGGATACCCTTAAGATCTATCAACATTCGGCACACTTACTACGTAATTAAATACAGTTATTTCCTCAGTAGATTAACTAAAAATTCCATTTGAGGCAAGCATTTACACAGCTGAAATGGCAACAACTGAATATTATGTGTTTATTCACGCTCGATAAAGCTCTTATTTTATTTACTTTCTTTCTGATTATATGAATATAAAGAAGGACTGTGTGTATACTAAGTTCAAATGTGGTTAACGTTGCTGCGATTTACTCTTGTGAGCGACTGTCTGTGATAGAACGATTCATCTACTTTGATATTTTATGACAGCTCATACCAACTTGGTGACTATGATTTTGGAAATCTCAACTTCCTCTTCTTTTACACAGTGCTCTAATTTGTCTTTTCTACAAGTCAAGCAGGCCCAGATGTGTGGAATTATAAGCGCTGTTTAATGAGGAAGAAATAATAAAGTATAAATAAAACGTACGACATGTTTTGATGTCGCCGTTAATGAAAAATCTGATTCCCTTTATGTTATAGTGTAGACTAATCTAGAGATAGAATGAGAATTGGTTGCAAAATATAAAATTTTCAATTCATCACAAAAACGGAATATTTAGATAATGAATAAAATTTAAATGGGGGACAGTTGAAATTTCTTCTTTTGAGTATATTCATGTTAAATATAAGTAATATATCCGCAGCTATCTCGCCTTCTTGGAATAACTCATTGTTCTAATGCAATCGTTAGCTGAGAAAATTAATGTTGCGATACATATTAGAATATACAAATAGGAGTCAAAGGTACAGTTAACGTCAAATTTTTGACTATTTTCTTTTAGAAGACTAGTCTTCTCGGATTATCGCCTATCCTGGAGTTATAGTTTCTGAACATCTTGTGGACTAATTTTTTTGCATTTGCTTCTGCTACAAAATCGCTTATAAAAAATGGAAGTCGAAGTTAAATTACGAAGATTTACAGAATAATGATAATATATTTTTTCAAATAATAAGAATAATAATACTACTAATAATAATAACTTGTTTGCTGCAAGCCAGATGACTCATTAACAACATTCTACACATAATTGGCATATGAATGATTATATTTTATTAGTTCACTGTTGAAGATAGAAATGGCTTGTACAAAAATGCACGTAATGTCAATATTGGAATTTATTTAATATTTCCTTAATGCTTGTGTTTTCTTTTATTGTTAAATAATTATTTCATTAAAATAAAAGTGCAAATTTGATATGATTATGTCTAATGTAGCTCGATCTTGTTCATAAATTACGTTTTAGCTTAAAAATAATCAATAACACACTGAGTCGACAAATAGCGCAATTTGGCGCATCACCGGAAAACATGTTGCTAGTGCCAACTTCCAGTTGTCTGGCCTCCAATTCTGTTGAATATCGGATGTGCTGTTGTATAAGCTACTCAGCCAAAAATATAGACTATAAGCTATTGCGGACGGTGTCCTTCTCTGCGTCCAATTAAATAGCAAGTCTATTCGTGTGAAGTACTTCCAGGCTTTTAAATCGATTTAAATAAATTAATGTTAACTTCCATCTAGCCGATGCTTCGTTTTCATGATCAACAATGCTATGATCAACTTCTATGCTTGAACTGTACGCATCCAAAACTGCAGTCCAGTCATAGTCATAGATCAGATAATTTCGACCGCTTTACACGTTGTGTATGCAATTTTTGCACGCTTAATGTGTAGTGATGCAGATTTTACATAATAAATGTTATCCAGAATTTAATTACAGCTTACATCATTTCTTAGCGGGGAGTGTTTACTTTCAGGGTATCACCTGTAGAAAATTATCTCTTATGCTATCAATTTGTGTCCGCACTTGCATCAGAACATCAAAACTTACTTGCTTTATCCTGCAATTGCACACACAGTAAAGATTGGCACCTTTTCAGTTATCGATTGATTATTTAATATACGGTCTTCGTATATTATAATGTGCTTTCTCATGAAAATAAGTCTAATTTCACATGATTGAATAGTTTTCACAATGATTGAAGTGCTATTTTTATAATAATAATTACCTCATTGTCATCAATTCTTCATTTAGTCTGGCCTTCTCCTCGTAGTTTGTGATGGATGAGAGTTTTTGTCTAGAATTACAAATTGAAAAACGTAAATGCGTAACTATTTATCAAATATTGCAAAAATAAAATGTGTTTAATAAAAACAGTGGTTCTGTAATTAAACTTTTAAAAATCAAAGCAACAAGTTACAAATAAAGATTTAAAAGAAGTAACTGTTTGAACGAATTAACAACCAAAGTATGGAAATCACAAGTTAGTCAAATATTTACTCGAAATTAACTATACACAAAGTGTAAACACTTGCCGAAATTAAATTTTATATTAAACCGAATATACACATGAATTTCAACGTGAAGATAATTGAATGTTAACAGCACAAGTTTAGCATTGTGTTAGAAAATTACCGTTCAAGCTCGCTGGTCTGTTCATCAAGTTTATCTCTGAGATGGTTCAACTCTCTTTCTTTTATTAAAAGCTGTTGTAAAGCTTGGTCAAGTTTCTTGGGCAGAATATCTGATGAAACGCTAAAAAGTTTCAGAAGTAAAGCAAAAAGTAGATAAACACGTTTCAAATAATTTCAGCGTAAAAGGAAATGACATACTATGTAAACATTAAAAAACTATTGTAAAATTTTTAAAATAATTAGATACTGGTTGTAGCTGAGAACTAATATATATGCAATTGTGTATTAGTAGTTGCACAACTGGTAAAAAATTAGTTCAAATATGACCAAAAAAATTAACCAAAGACAAAATGAATCGAACGTATAATCTCCCGCACATTCGTTTCGTGCTTACTGACGACTCATCATTAGGAGCCGGTATTACGTCCCTGACCCACAAAATATCTTTCCACAGAACTCACCCAAATATATAGTGGGTAAAGAGCATAATACTGGCTCCTACTGATGAGTCGCCAATAAGTTAATATAATTACTTATGAAACAGTATTGCTTTAACTTTATTTCTCCTCGATTATGGCATTCCTTTACGGATTTAGATAGAAAATTACTTAAGCCAGAAACATTTATATTTCCAACAATTCGGTGGAATTTAAAAATAATTGATTGCGCGGGTAGTGGTAACAATTCTTTAAATCAAGTTTGCGAGCTTGAAGTAAAAACCAATCCCATTTTATTTAACCAGACGTCGAACAACATAACAAAACTACCGCCAGCCGCAACGCACTGACGCGTTTCGACCTTCCTTGATCATCATCAGAGTACGACGGCAAACTGACTATCGAGGATCAAACCGCATTGAATATATATGGAAATCAAATTTAGATATGCGGCTCTCACCTCTAGCAGTCTCGCATACATAGAACTTGACTGAATATGTCGGTTGCACAATTGCAATGCATTCACAAACATTAATTGTTTGCAGCTTTCGCCACATATACATACATAGGCTATACAATTGAACAATAATTGATTGCGCGGGTGGTGGTAACAATTTTTTTAAATGAAGTTTGCGAGATTCAAGTAGACACCAATCCCATTGTATTTGACTAGTCGTCGAACAACATATTTAAACTACCACCAGTCGCAACGCACTGACGCTTTTCGACCTTCCATTATTATCCTCAGAGTACGACGGCAAACTGACTGCATAGAAATTGTGCAGCCGACATTTCCAGTCAAGTTCAATGTATGCGAGACTGCCAAAGTTGAGAGCCGCTTATCTAAATTTGATTTCCATATATATTCAATGCGTTTCTGCAATTCTGTACATTCACCCGGTCAAACCATAAATATTTTTTTCTGAATTCAAAGATTATAGCTTGTTATAAAAACCAGTGCCATTAAGTTTACATTAAATGGTATGAACTTAACATACAGTAAACCAATTTCTTTCATATTGGGAACGCTTCCTGTACTGTCCAGAATTTTCCGAGGGGAGGGTTCGAAAATTGATAGGTCTGCTTCGGTGTTTGTAACTAGAAATACTGAGCTATAATGACATCTATTTAGACCTAAATTTCCAACAATTCACGACACACTACCTGGGAAAGTGGTATTCAATTGAACAGTTATTTAATTAAACAATCATTGATTGTGCGTATTTATTTAAGTCATGTTTATTGTCACTACCCGTACAATCAATGTTTGTTTAATTACACCAATAATATTACAAATAATGCCATAGTCTGTTAAAATATTTGATCGTTGCAAATTAGTTCAGATATTTTTAGAACAATTTACAACTCACGCGATGAAGATTTCGCTCACCCTACAAATAAAGCTCAAAGTCACAAAAAATGATGGTGGATAATTTCTCTCTTAACGACTGAACAATATCTAAGCGTAACTCTTAATAATAATAATACTTATTCAAGATTTTTTTATTGCATTTTAATGTGAATTTCCAAACGTCTACTACATTACCCGACTTTAGCTAATGAATTACGTCTCGTTTCTGTTTTTATTAATTTTGCAATTTTATGTTTCATTTTGCATGTGATTATTCTGTCTTCAGTTTAAAACCTAGTTAAAGATATTAAACTTATCTTAGATCGTTATAATTTTACTTAACAAAATACAATTTGTCCTTCTGCCTTTAACAATTATCTGTTTGCTATCACTATTACTATAACTTACGTCGATACATTTCGTTTAATGACAATCCGTTTAATCTTACTAAATAATATCGGGTATGACAATAATTATCGCCCTTCAAAAATGTTAATTCTGATATCGTATAGTTCTTAAGCAAGTGAAAACGTGAAACGTGAATGATCATTTACAATAAAATTTTAAACGTTAAATGACGAAATATTGATTAACGTTATCAAAGTAAAATACAGGAAAATTCCAAATGCATCAATATTAATGAACAAATGCTTTGACATTTAAATACATGTTCAATAATAATTTATTACGGTGAATAGCTGAAAATCCATATTTATGTCTGCATACTGGTACCAATGATATATATATATATATATATATATATATATATATATATATATATATAGCCTGTAAAGGGAACCACCACTTTGGATGCTGTGTCAGTACCTGCAACCAAAACTATGTTTGTCGAAAATTTACATGGTACCAATACTGTGTTTGCCGAGTAGTTACATGGTTTTAACACAGTGGATTTCAAGGTAAGACGAATTTCAATAGAATGAGATAACGAAATCAAATGTAGCACAACAAATAGTGTCCACTTCGAAATTTAAAGAATTTTACTCGAAGAGGAATCAGAATTGCTTAGTTCTCCTTCCCATAATTTGAGACAACTCTGCGTGTTTCATCCGGACATGTAATAAAATGATCAAAAAAGTGTGGTATTTTCTTTAAAACAAGTTTGCGAGCTTGATGTAACTACCAATTTAACCAGAAATCCAACAACAAAACAAAACTACTGCCAGCTGCAACGCACTGACATGTTTCGACCTTCCATGATCATCATCAGAGTACGACGGCAAACTGACCACCGAGGATAAAACCGCATTGAATATATATGGAAATCAAATTTAGATATGCGGCTCTCACCTCTATGAGTCTATTGATTTGTATATATATATATATATATATATATATATATAATATTACATATATTCAATACGGTTTGATCCTCGATAGTAAGTTTGCCGTCATACCATGATGATGATCATGGAAGATCGAAAGGCGTCAGTGCGTTGCGACTGGCGGTAGTTTTGCTATGTTGTTCGACGACTGGTTAAATACAATGGGATTGATGTTTATTTCAAGCTCGCAAATTTGATTTAAAGAATTGTTACCACCACCCGCGCAATCAATTATTGTTAAAATGTATTGACATAAAGAATATATTATAAAAGTGTAAAAACGCATCATATTTTTTTGAGAAATAAGCTTATGATATGTTGACCAAATAAAACTTTTTTTAAAAGTAGATAACAGAGCGGAAAACTTTGCATTAATAACTATTTAATGCAGTTTAGAGTATCCACGGTTTAATTTCGTGGGTGGTAGATTTGCACTAACAGTTCGGCAAAGGACTGATTGATCAACATTTCTAAATACTCATGGAGTTCGTCTTCAAACATGGAAATGGGGATTGATCAGATATTAGCGAAATTGATAGAAAAAATCTACCACCCACAAAAACAATCCGTAAGTATTCTAAATGTAATGATCGCATTGCGAATTTCAATACAACAACTTCAAGGGATTACATCCAATTGACCCATTCATTGTGTAGTTACTGACGGCCCTTAATTATGTGGGAGCTCAAACGCTTTTCTAATTGAGAAAAGCGATTAAACGTCATTTTAAATGTACAAGTTTGAATTGCTTAGTGAAAATTGCAGATTCTTGTTCACAATGTTTGAAGTAATGTAATTTTTATCGATTTCGATTGAATAGTTTTTCAAATATTTCTTTTAAATAAAAGATATTTCAAAGATAAAATTGTATTGAAAAAACTTAAGTTAAATTTAATTTTAATGTAAAAGAAATTTGGCTGTATCAAATTTGAATGTCTAACGGAACACGCGTCAAAATTGTAAAAGAAATGCTAACAAAGAATGTAAATTAAATATTTGAACACCTTTTAATAAGAAGGTGAAAAAATATGGAATTATCATGCTAGCAAAGCTTAAATATTTATCACAAAAATCGGTTATGAATTTTAAGTGATCTGTTAAAAATTAAGAAGGTTGATATAGTAATACTTCCTAATAAACTGCAATCTCGTTAATTTGAATTGCGATTTTTAGATCGCTTTGCTATGATATTTGCACTTGTGTTTGAGGCAAACGGATCTCACAGTTGATTATAGGAATAACCATTTTGAAAAAGGGAGTTTTGGAATAAGATAGCTAAACTACCGCCAGTTGAACGCACTGATGCGTTTCGACCTTCCGTGATCATCATCAGGATATATCGGCAAACTAATTAGCGAGGAACAAACCACATAGCATATATGTGGATAGTAAATCTAGATATGCGACTCCTACATCTAGTAGGTTCGCATACATTGTACTTGACTGGAAATCTCAGCTGCACAATTTCTATGCAGTCATGAAAATTAACTGTTTGCAGCTATTCCACACATACACACACACACAATATATATATGTATATATATATATATATATATATGGGCAATAAAATTTAACTATAATGAATTGCTTTCCATATATATGCAATGCGGTTTGATCCTCGCTAGTCAGTTTGTTACCGTACTCCGATGGTGATCATGGCAAGTCGAAACGCGTCAGTGCGTGCGACCGGCGGTAGTTTTGCTATGTTGTTCGACGACTAGTTAAATACAATGGGATTTGTGTTTACTTTAAGCTCGCAAACTTGATTTAAAGAATTTGGAAGGTTATTGTGCGCATTATTTCTGATAGCATAAGCAGCACAACTTCTATGCCCTATGATAGTCCTCTTTTTAGTTTTTCTTACATAAAATCTACATCGGCATATGTTTTAGCTTGAAGGATACATGTAGCTGACGATAATGACAGACGTTATGATTGTTTTGGATGTCTTTTCGATATAAATTAGTGTTTTCTGTTTGTCCGAGTATTCATTTTTGTGATTAAATTCCATTCTAGTATCGCCGAGTATAAATGTTTTAGCACATTTCTCAAAACTTAGAATACAAACACAACTAAAATTGGCATTCACCAAAGTTTAAGCCTATGCCAATTTATGTTTTATATAATGTGCTATTTTATTCACACTTCGATTTTAAATTCAAAATAGTGTAATTTCGCTGAAGACTGCAAATAAAATTTCAAAATATCCGAAAATTTTGCACTTTTGCCATAAAAATTTCGTTATCGATTTGCATCATTTAGCAAGGCCTCAATTAATGTTACACCTTCAAAATAAAAGTACTTGAATACCACTAATGATATTTTGGTAAAGGATAAACATCAAGTATAAGTACATATATTATCATAATTTTTATTATGAAGCTCAGTCTGTTATTCATGTTCTCACCGTAGAAATGGATTTATATTTTACTCAATAGAAGTATCTACCTTTGACGTGCGTTTAATAGCACACACTAAGTGTGTAGAGAGAAATTCGAATTCATGAGCTTTAGCAAAATATCCAAGAAAATAAAATTAATAGTTTGTGTGATTTGGGGCAGAGTGAGTTTGGAATATTCTATGCTGATTTGGAAGCCGAATTAAACTAATTATTTACACTAGTCTGTATACATTTAAGCGATGATGTCAAGGAAATGGACCGAAATTCAAAGAAGAAATTTCATAAACTATTGCATTTTTTAAACTTTGTTGTGCGCTTTCCATGTACAATGGTAGAAAAACCGTATCCGATACACAACATAGTTTTTCTCATTTTCTCCTCAATTATTTACAAAAATCTATATATATATATATATATATATATATATATATATATATATATATATATTCTTTTGAAATGCGAGCTTTTATAAAATTATTCTTTCTATGTGAATGTGATTTTGCTTAATTAATTTATTTCTAAAACTTCTGACACAAAGTGGACCGAAGAAGTATTTCGAAATATGCATCGGAAATATTTACATCGAAGTACCTAATCTGAATAATTCCTGCGTTTTTCATAATACAAATTATGTAAAATTACGTATCTAGTTAAAATTTTTGTATTTAAAAATTTTCATGTGCCCTTGAACAGTCCAGTCAAGCACGCTAACCCATTTATTTGGAATTGCTGCGCTGTTGCCTCAATTATATGATGGATGTATTGGATATTTCATTTATAACATGTAGTAAGTTGCTCGAGAGATATAATTTTAATTTCTTTTCCAAAATAAGTGTCTATAATCAACAGTGACTTTCTAGAAAGTACTAGACTGTAATAATAATAAGTAACCATGCAATAAATTAATTCTTGCTTTCATACATATTTATTGCATCATTTTGGAAGATCGTCGTTCTAAGACAGACAGGCATTAGCTTCGTACAAGATACCGAGACAATTCGTATGATATTGCAATATATGGACCATATTATTCACTCTTTTTTCTCAGAGAAATCATTTTAAAATTTGATTCTCAGAAAGATGAGCTAGTAGACATTTTTGAGCGAGGTTGAGTAATACATAGAGCGGTAATAGGTAAGTCACCGAATTTTCCTATTTATAGAATCAAACAAAAATTACGCACATAGCGAAAAGTTAACAACCTAGCAAACTGACGTGTCAACCGCAAAGTCATACTGAGCATAAACTGTATTATTTCAGCACGGAGGCAAATAGTTGCTACTTCCGATAATAAATAATAAAATCATTGCACATGTGAACACGATAGCATAAACAGTTCAAGATCTAGAATACAGAAACAGTTTGCTGTCATACTAATAAAATGCCAACTTCCGACATGAAGAATAGAACAGATCATAAAGCATAAATTTTGATTAACACTGACGCGTATTTCTTCGATTACTCATCAAGCATCATTGTTACCTTCCTCGTCGATATTTTTGCAGTACTATCATTAATTATGGCTAATTGTTCATTTTCTTGCAATACATATATTTACTCGGAAGTATCAAATAGGAAATCGGTTTGGCCTATAAACTTGTTTCTCTGGGCTAACAATGCGTATTATCCTGGACTAGAGTCACTTCAAAAGTTCCTTCTTGTATTTTGTGAAATAAAAGTCCTTTGGTGAAGAGGCCTATATATAGGTATAGAAGATCATAGGACTGAAATTTCTTTACATACGTTATCTGGAAGTGACAAACACGTAACCTAGACAATACAAAATATATCCCGTTTAAATTTGCGCATTGCTGTGTACGCAATATTCCTTTTAGACATTTTTTGGTTTTGTGAATGTCATGATATCGTACCATAATAATCAAAATCTAAAACCCACACGATATTAAATTAAATCATACAATCAACCATTCGCTGCTAGGAAAAGACCATAAGAAAATTAAAAATTACATAAATTTGCAACATTGGTTTCTGCGATGCAATAAGATGGCATAAATAGTTCCAATTTTAGGCAGTTATTATTGCCTGTACATAAGCATAACCAGCTGGAATTTGTTAATTCGAGATTACTGTGGTAAATTAAAAAGGAATGCACATCATAAAGATTATCAAAGAGCGGGGTCAGCCTTTTACCCGTAAGGAACTAAACACTTATATTGCAGCCAACTGTACATGGGCCAAACTTCTAGAAAGAATTATGTTCTTTAAATCGTGTTTAGAATCAGATGTTGTGCCAAAACGATTCCTCAAGCAATGCAGAAGAAATAACCAAAAACCGACGAATAAACTAATAAGTCGCTTATTGCTCAACGGTATCGAGGACAACCAATCAAAACTGCAAGATTCTGAGAGCATCATTCAATCACTGGGTTGTCAAATTGCAAGACTGAACGACGGCGAATACACCGCTTTCACAAAGAAGATAGAAACACTGATGAAAATAACAGCGGACAAAGAAACCAAGGACCTCACGAGAGACCTGGACAAATTTCCTACGCAATCAAAATTTCCTACGAACCCAGACGCTTTTATTCACAATTATTCAAAAGTGATCTTGTCAAAACACCAGAAAGAATTACTCTCCTTAGGAGCAAAATTCTGCGTAGTCAAGAAAAACCTAAGTGAACGTGACATTATTGACATTCAGGCTGGAACGGAAAATTTCTACAATGACTTAACGAAAGACACCGCCCCACATGCATTCAATGGACAAGGACTGAAAGCTGAGATAGTAAGCGCACTAGAACAATACAAGAAGGAATTCAAAGGCAGCCAAATCATCACAAAACAGCACATAGACGAACTCAGAAAACTCCAATCAGACAAATCCATACGACTTGCCACACCCGACAAAGGATCAGGAATTGTTATACTTGAAGCCGACGCTTACAGGAAGGCCATGAACGATATAATAAATGACCAATCTAAATTTAAGCATGACATCAAACAGAAAGATGATTCAACGAACATCGAATCAAGAATTAATGCAATTTTGAAAAAGATGGAAAAACATGTTCTAACATCGATGGCTGACTCCGAGATTAGATCAAAACTCACAGAAGACATCCAAAAAGCAAAACCAGTCGGAACAAACACCGCAAGATTGTACGGCAAACCAAAAACTCATAAAGCCATGACAGCCTCAGGAGCTCCTTCGATGCGGCCCATTATGTCAATGATCAACGCTCCACAACATAAACCAGCCAAATTTCTCTGCAAACTACTTGAACCAATACGGAGCATCATAAACGCTAACACTATCAAGGACTCCTTCGAACTAGCAAATGAATTGAAGGGGAAGAACATCCTACAGAATAAAATGGTCTCGCTTGACGTCGCATCCTTATTTACAAACATACCACTGGATAAGACAACGGAGATCTTGTGTGACCTCATCAAAAATGAGTTTTTTGACTTCCCTATAGACACCAATGACATCAAAGACCTCATATTAGCATGTACTAAAAACGTGCAATTTACATTCGAAGGAATATACTACCGTCAGATCAATGGTGTAGCTATGGGAAGTTGCATCGCACCCCTCCTGGCAGATGTATACATGTATCACCTGGAAAAAACGAGCCTAAAAGGTATAATTGACCAGTGCGCACTCTACAAAAGGTATGTAGATGATATCTTGTTGTTCATCTCAGAAGCAGCAGACCCTTCCGAAATCCTCAAACAAGCAAATGGAGTCGATCCAGACATCAAATTCACTCTCGAGGTAGAGAAAGACGACAGTTTTCCCTTCCTTGACATCAAAATCACTCGAGAAGCAAACGGAGATTTGACACTGGCCATACATAGAAAATCCACTTTCACCGGACAATACATTCACTACAACAGTAGTGTGCCAAAATCCCACAAAAGAAACTTAGTAAACAACCTAGCAAACAGAATCAGGAAGATCTGCTCTGAACACAAGATTGAGGAAGAACTGGGCTACCTCAGGAAAATTTTGCTAATGAACAACTACCCAGAGCGTTTCATTGATGTCAACATCAGACCACGGCAGATTCGTACTAGAGAGGATACCGGCAAGCAGGTTTTCCTAAACTTACCATTTAGAGGCGACGTACCAGCCTCAATAATTGCACGGCGGCTGAATAGAATAACTAAGGACAACTTTCCCAGTGTTAAAGTTAATATGACATTTAGTACACAGAGAATCATGAGGTTGGATGCCAAAGATCAATTGCCAATTCTCTCCAAATCATTCATAGTCTACAAATTCTCATGTATGTGCGGTAGCACATATATCGGACGTACGAAGAAGCAATTGATAAGCAGAATCCAGCAACATTTGCCACAGAAATTGATTAACAAAGGCTTGCCACCGTCAGGAAAATCAGCTATTTCCGATCATATATTGGCAACGGGGCACCCTGTCAATTCGACCAATTTCACAATTCTACATAAAGCAAAATCAGAAAAATTATTATTTATCTACGAAGCACTTT
The DNA here is from genome assembly GCA_029291075.1 of Eudiplozoon nipponicum. NCBI lineage: Eukaryota > Metazoa > Platyhelminthes > Monogenea > Mazocraeidea > Diplozoidae > Eudiplozoon > Eudiplozoon nipponicum. The sequence goes on from JAQBSW010002267.1 coordinate 43,942, forward strand.
ACATAAAACAACAAGCACCTGACCTTAATATTCAAAAGTTTCATCAACATGACATCCTTATCGACTGGCCAAGAATAACAAAATTCAACAACAATCTACTAGTATCCAGCCAAGAACAAACAGGCCCTCGACTAGAATCAACAAACGTACAATCGGATTGGCAACAAACTGAAGTGGAAATAACAGAGGCGCATACGATGACAGAAGTCTCCAAACAATGTGAGCGTTTAACACTGCAATCAACACTGGCGTTGTTACCACGTGAAAACTTTGCGCAACGAGGTGAAACGATCAACTATACTGGGAAAAATAGCACTTGTATATGTAACAGTGAACAATGCGCACAAATGGTTAATTCTCAAGCTATCAAAACAATAATGACAAGATATCAGACATCACTTCGCAATACTGCGAGAATGACCTTTACATGCAAACACGCATACACACAAACACAAACGCATACACACTCACCAACTAGTCAAAACAAGGAACAGCAGTAAAAACGAGTCAGATTTGTTACCACTAGCATAATCAATTGAAAACCCAAAATGTATAAATATGTATGATTGTATAAGAGATGATTAGTATTCACGAAATAAATGGCCTTTATCCACTTTGTTATTTGTGTTGTTTTCCTAATTATAAGAATATATATATTTATACATTTTGGGTTTTCATTTGATTATGCTAGTGGTAACAAATCTGACTCGTTTTTACTGCTGGAATGGAAACAATTACCCCCCCACAGCACACACACACTTATATATATATATATATATATGATATATATATATATATATCCAGACTGGTTCATTGAATACAACTTGAGGCAACGCAACAAAATCGAGGCCAATTTGGAGGAAAGCAAAACTCCCCAGTGAGTAAGGCTTAGTGTTCCCTTTGGAGGTGATCTTCCAGCGGAAATCTTCAAACGAAAAGTAATTCGAGCGACAAAAGCACAATTTCCATCAATACAGGTGAGAGTGGTGTTCAACACAACAAAACTGATGCGCACGAATGAAAAAAGATAGCCTCTCTGTGACGTCAACACCTTTGTCTGTATACAAATTTCAATGTACCTGCAACGCTCAGTACATCAGCAGATCAAAAAAGAGGCTTGAAACTAGAATAAATCAGCATCTCCCTCAAAAACTATTAAAGAGGGGTGCAGCTCCTGCACAAAAATCAGCAATTTGCGAACGTGTACTACTCACAGGTCATGCAGTTAGAAGTAACAATATTTAAGTCCTGTACAAGGCAAAAACAGTAAAAAATGCTTCTGGCTTTTGAAGCTATTGCAATTAATAAGCTGAACCCCTGCTTAAACGTGCAGAAAATAATTCAAAAAGAAATTAAATTGGACTGGAATAAAGACATAACTGACATGCCTTTAAAAATAGCCAACGCTTCGCAAAATACGACACACATCAATTACGGACGCAATTACAATGAAAGCGATGACACACCAAATGACGTTAAGCAAAAGGAGTGGTCTAAATTGCACAAAAGTAGTGGTCTAAATTGCGCAAAACAAAGGCTAGAATAACGAAGAGGAGATTGGTTACAACAAATGTACAGTGAGATTGGATGAACGAATATACTAACGAATCCAGAACAATGGCTGTAAATACTGGTAGAAATAAGATTTATTAATAAATGTTATTCCATGGAGTACGTTGTTTTGTTCTTACATATATATATATATATATATATATATATATATATATATATATATATATATATATATATATAATGTCCATGCCTTTCAATATTACGCAGTATATTTCTAATTAGGAAGAAAGAACATATTAATAACAAAGTGGATAAAGGCCATTTATTTCGTGAATACTAATCATCGCTATACAATCATACATTTATATACATTCTGGGTTTTCAATTTATTATGCTAGTGGTAACAAATCTGACTCGCTTTTACTACTGCTTCTTGTTTTGGCTGGTTGGTAAGTGCGTATGCGTTTGTATGTGTGTGTCCCTGTTTGCATGTAATGGTCATTCTCGCTGTATTGCAAAGTGATTTCTGAGATCTGGTCATTATTGTTTTAATGGCTTGAGAATTACCATTTGTGCGCATTGTTCGCTGTTACATGTACGAGTGCTAACTAAACTGGTAAAAATAGCACTCGTACAAGTAACAGCGAACAATGCGCACAAATGGTTAATTCTCAAGTAATTAAAGTAATTCAGAGGCGTACAATTTTATGTATTTAGACAATTATGCATTTGCAGCAGATAGGATAATAAAGACGTTCTTGTCAAATATGTTTCGACACCACAAACTAACCAACACATACACCGCAATTTTGGCATGTTTAATTATTTAGGATCGTTTATAATGATGAAAGTATAACTACAATCAGGGTTCAATAGAAATGTCGAATTATTTAGAATCACAATTTTCTAACATGCACCGACGTTTGATTGTGAAAATCAAATGACATTTAAGCGCAAAATATTACTCATAAATTCAGGCTATTCAATGATAATCTACAAAATTGCATTTCGATTGGTCTTCTTAAGTACAATAGGCAAAGAATTTGATTGTGTACAGAGTACAGTAAGGTTTAATTCTTGAAAATTAAAACTAGCTGAAAAATTTCCTCGATAATTGAAAAATAACTTTTGGAACTTAATGAATCTGGCGCACAATTTTATCAATACCTGATATGTAATAATTCTTAGTAACGTCCAGCAATGTCTCATTCGTAGAAGCACTACAAAATGGTTCTCATAAAAGGTGAAATTTTATCGAATGTAAATAATAGAATAAGCAGAAATGAAACATTCCTGATAATTAAATAATTGATTAAAAAAATGATGACAAATATCGCTGTTTTTTCATAATTTCATACTTTAAATTTGAATTGCATAATTAAATAAAACGGGATATATATCGCTAAACGCTGAAATTTAATTTAGTTATGCTAAAAACTGCCACCATTTTAAGAGCACGCCTGAGCCAAATATAGTAAAACGTAAATATCTACGGTATATTTCTCGTTTTTTCTGTGGGCTTGAAATCGTAAATGATTGCTGTAAAGATATGATTAATCTATACCTTTCGCCACGAGAAATTGAAGTGTAAATTCATCGTCCAAGACTATGAAAATATGTAACCAAATATACAATTTCCATTCTCTGAGCACCTTATAAAATAGCATATTATCAGTGTCATATACTAAGGCTTAATCACAAAGAAGCATATTTTAAATGGCTGTGTGAGCCTTTATACAGAACTGCTTTATCCATAGAGTACAAAACAATATTTTATTCCAGTGACCATAAAACCAACAAGTAATTGATTTATGCGATTCTGCTCCACATCGGACATTTAAAATGGTAAAAACCTTGGGAACGCGTCAATATGTTTGAATGGCGTTAGGTTTGATATATTATTAATAAGAACAAGCAACTTGTCAATGATCAACACTCAACAGCTCAAGATGGTGGAAGAACTATATACAATCATGCAGCTAATATAAATTGAAATGTAGAACAATAGCGTTTGCGATACTCAATACATCGTAAATAGGTTAAAATTTTGCAATGTAAAGATTTACAAAATGGATTTCTTCCGACGTCAGAAATCCATCTAAATCATCCCTGTTGATAAAATCATCGGTTTTCTCTGGAGGTTCATCACTATTTACGACCAAATCATTCACAAACATAGCAATGAGCTACAACTTCTTCTCATTAAGTGCACCAAACCTTTTAATTCACATTCAACTGTCAATATTTCACAGAAAATCAATGTTTTTGTGACGATTATCAGTCAATTAGACAGTCTACTAGCTGATGCCTACTTGTTCTATTTGCAAAATTTAAAACTGCAGCCACTCATTGAAAAATACCGCCACACATATCTGAGTTTGAAGCAAATGATATCATTTAAGATTTCCACAACATGGTCCATCATATGCAGTTTACTTGCGAGCTCTAAAACCCTCAGTCTAACGCATTGTCTGTCTTCGGCATATTGTTATTCAGAAAAGAAAGAGTGGTACATTATAAGCAGACATGGACTGGACAGGCCCCCATTACTATCGTTAAACCCTAATGTTCCAGAAGACGAGCTAGATATGGTTTCTTTTACTGCAGAACAAAATAAATCTTATCTAATCAATTGTAGTGTGAAGGACTTGCAGTTAACTAAGAAATTCTAGAAAATGGATGTCCAGAAAGGTAATTGTTGCAAACATAAAGTATAAATAACGTACAAAAATCAACGAAACGCTATCAAACAAAAGCACGACATACGTCAGTATACCCTTAAAAGTGGACGAATTATCTGAAATATATTTACTCGAAGAATTAAGAAAACAGTGAATTGTCGTATGCTTAAAACGCAACTGAGCTTAATTTAATCAAAAAATGCTTGCTAAAAAATCTAACATGTCAACGTTGTCTGTTTAATCAAATATAATAGCTGCTCAATTCACAATGTAGAACGAACGCGCCGATTACTATAGAAGCGAGTTCAAGAGAATTAATTTCTAAACACAGATGGAATGGGGGAGCACATTTTTAAAATAGCTGACAACAATGTTCATAAAACTTACACTGTAAATCAGCTGCAATTCAATTTATTAATCGAAGCTGCGGTCTTGATATAAAAAACTGACCCACCATATACAAAGATTGTCAGAATAAAGAAATTAAAGGCAATTGATCCAGAAAACTAGTTTCGTTCTTATTGGGAGCTCATCATGTACTATCCAGAATTTGAGGCGGCTACGGCTCAAACCTGGGTACGTCTGCTTCGGAATCTGGTGCTCAAACCACTCAGCTACACCGCCGCACACAACAAACAATTTTCAGTTATATATAAACTAACGTTGCTGGGTTAGCCCTTCCTTTAGGTGGAGACTATGTAGCATCCCTTTAATTCTAAAGTTCCAACTAACCATCGCCAATCGTTCATTTTAGAACAGATGTCACGTTATATGGGGAAGTGGTATTGAAATGAACATTTATATAATGAAACGAACATTGATTTCGCGGGGGTTGCTAAGAGTTAGTTTTAATCAAGGCTGCGATCTTGATATAAAAACCTGACCTCTAATGTGAATACGTTGAAATTTGGCCTCAACGCAAAAGCAAAAAGTATTATATACAGCGGAAGCTGTTTTAAGTCACATCTATACACCCAACTAAATGAACAAAATGAGTTCATACATCATTTAAATTTAAACTGGTGAATTTTTGTATGTGCGTCCCTCAGCATGTGGATTTCTCGATTCATGTATTTTTGTTTTACATATATATATATATATATATATATATATATATATATATATATATATATAAATCAACTTAAGTTTCCTAGATTTCCAAAATAATTGATAATATATTTTACCAGATAAATATATTTGAGGAGATTTCTGGCAAAAATCAACTCTGCTCCACATACAAGCTTTAAAAGGATTTTATTCTTAATTACAGAAATTATTTCTTAATTGAAATTACTTTTGTTTATTATTCAAATAATTAAAGAAATAAATTTACCTTACCTGAATAATTGCTAACAAATCTCCAGAAATCAACGGTTACCTAAATGAATAAAATATGTGAATGTGGCAAAAGTTGCTCATAGCATATGAATGTGAAAAATTAAACTGAGCCACAGACACTACAATCCAGTATTATTTTTGTGAGAATATTTAAAATAAGAGCCACTACCAGAGTTTATAAACAGCCTTGATTGGCAGACTATCTAGGAGAAGGAAATCTTCGAATACAAAGCATCCTCACTAGGAATGGGCGACCTCGTGTTCATTTACAGTCCACATATAACAAGGAATGACTTATGGTTATTTGGCACTTAAATGTTATTCACTTTTGGCTTTTGTATGGCTCTGAATGATAATGATGATGATATTAATGCCTCTTTCTCATTTGTTGGTAAATTTTTCGTCTGCAAATTATCGATGCTTCGAGAACTTGAATTAAATGGCAAACAAAGGAAACACGTAAAATTCAAGTCTGTCTTCTTATCAGCTTGAAGATAAGCAAGTTTATGTTTACATCCTGGTTTATTAGTCATAGGAATTATAAACGATTTGGTATGATTTAACTCGCACAACTGTGCAATAGTTGTTAAATTAGTCTTATAAAGAGAGACCAAGCGCAAATTTGAAAAGGCACTACTGCTATCATTCAGGAACGTTTTGTTTACCTTTTACTTGAAATAGGGTCATTTAACAACATGTTATGCCGCGACTTCTCCGATGCTGGACTGAACCTAGTATCATCATAGGCTAAATCAGAATCGGCATTTGCAGCAGATGAATCATAAATTGAAACCGTTGAAGACATTTTTCGCATTCGCGTTCTTTCATCTGCTGAAGGCCGAACAATTCCCTCCTCTAACGACCCAGAATGTCGTTTTTTGTGCAGTTGCTATAAAATTGAAATTTTAAGAGGAATTTGAAGCGTTTAAAAATAAATTAAATTTTTTAACGGCTTGATCCAAAATATTTAAGCATTTTAACGAAATAAATCGGAAATAAAATGTAGAATTATTTAAAATTTTGCTTTAATAATAACTTTATCAATTATTATGGCTATCGCTGGTTTTATTGTATGTAAAATAATGTATTTATAAATAAAAAAACGTGAAACGCAAATAAGAGCTTAAGTTTGATGATTGACAGTTTATTAATATTAAAACTTTATTTAAAATATTACTTTATTGTGTGTTATTATTACTTACATTATTATTATTATTATTATTATATTATATATTATATATTATTAATATGTACATATTATTATTATTATTATTGTACTTACATTTATCGTCAGATTTTTAAAATCTTATGAAAAGCCATAAAATTTGGAGCAATTTATGTAATTTACGTTAGAAAATCATATTTGTTACTATTATTGCAATTTTCAATTTTATTCTTCTTTATAATATTATTATTAGGATAAAATTGTTGTCCTCAAATTGTTTCGTTGGAGCAAGATTCTCTTGCTTTATGCATAGGAATCCTTCGTATTGAAACATCTCATTTAAACAAAAATTGATCTTTCCATTTACAGTTGCTTGTTATTTGAATTTCCGTTAACAATAGATTAATGAAATTAACTAGTCTGGCTTGAAATAAACACATGGCATTCTTAGGTAGGGAAAAACTGTTAAACTGTGGTCATTGGATTTTTCGCATGGATTCCGAAATTGAGTGGTTGAGATTGGAACGAGAAGAAAATTAACCAGTCAAAAATCGAAGGATGTTTACAATATTAAAAGTGTAAATATACCTAGCTTGAATATAACCAGGCCAAGATGATTAAATACTTTGTGGTTTAAATCAAGTTTGCGTACTAGCGATAAACACCAATTTCAGTATATGTACCAGTCGCTAAACTTAAATAATCTACCGTCAGTCGCACGCACTGAAGCGTTTTCACCATCCGTTACCATCAGCATCATTAGAACTCGCCTCAAACTGGTTAAATGCGATCAAACCACCATGAAATTATAGCTCGTTAGAAACTGTTCTTCTACGCTGTGCGTCTACGAATGCGATTGATGTTTACCAGAATTCAGCAAACTTGATTTAAATAGTTGTATTACTACTTGCGCAATCACTGATGGTTTACTTAAACTTCTATATAACAGGCCACATAACATCAAGATAGACAGAGCCTTTCACGCAAAATTGAAAAACTCAATGTCCGTAGATCAGAAAGGATCTATCACATTCGTAGTAAACCAAGAATAGGATTAATTCTCATAAAAATTAATTTAAAATATATGCCTTCTAATCTTTAACGATATTCCTAAAATAATGCAAAATGAACTACGAAAAAATTATTTTGTCTTAGTTAAAAATAAAACAACTGTTCCAAAACAATGCAGTATAAGGTGAGCTCATCCCTTAAAGCAGGTGCATTGAGTATATTAACGTATGAATAACTTTTTAGGAAATCGCTTTTTTATGAAAAGTGCGTTTTCTTCAGCTAAAGTACTGCCCTGTGACAGAAATTTGAAGAACTTATTTTCGCAAACAATCGAACCCTGTTAAAAAAATCCGTAAGTTCATTCAAGCGTTTTCTAAACATGTTCGTCTTCAAAACAAGCGTTTCGGCGAAAAAACGCGTCAGACCATAATAATATTCTAGCTTATCGAATAGTTTCAAGCGTTTCAACATCTTTAAATAGGGAACACAAATCTGCTCAATTTCGCAGTCTTGGCTGTAAAAAGAGCCAAATAATAGTTCTAATGCTAGCCAAAACCTCAGTAAGAAATCAAATTCACTGATGCTGTGTAAGACATTTATTTCTCAAATTTCAAGATTTGTTAGCTTTTAAGGTAGTTAAATGTCATATTGAATACTTACATCTTGTAGGTAATTTACGTCTCCGCGTATCTTCTCGATCTCAATCTCTTTCTTCTTTATGCGTTGCTTGTATTCTTCTTCATACTGAGCTCGTATCTATGCCACAAAAAAGTAAAATTTTATATACGATTTGAATGAACAAACGATTTTATAGTGTCATAGAGCATATTAAAGCTCTTAAATGTATAAACAAGTATTATTTTTAGGGGGAAATTTCTCAGTTAAAGAAAATTTCGGAATAGCTTATAAATTCTTGATTTTAAGCTAATTCTAGCACGACTCCGCTGACCAGTATTTACGCTTAATTTGTGGAGAACATATAACGTGTGACGTTTCTAATTTCACGCGTGTTAGGTTTGCAATAAATGCCATCTCTTGATATGAATTTGCATGACAATTTGTTCTGGAAATCTACGATTCTTAAACTAGGGAATAGCTTTTGCAGGTAATTTGAGAAATTGTGTAAGCATACCGTACCAAATATTTCCTATTTTAGTGAACAGATATGTAAAATTCTGCCCGAAACAACGATAATGACATTTTGAACGACGACAGGCATTTTTATTTTTAATTTCAACACATGCTATTTAAATTATGAAGTATTCCCTAACTTCCATATAAAGTTGAATTTCATCGACTCATAGCAATAGCTAGTCATCTCTAAAGACTTATTCGAATAAATCGCGCGAGAAATATGCCTAAAAAGAAGATTTCTGACGGTTTCCCCAAGAAAATTTATTAGTTATTTCGTAAGATGATCTGATTAAAGTTTTATGGCATTTAAACTAATTTAAAAGGCAACAAACTACGGATTATTGTTAACTATATTTTCAATTTTATTTAGATGATTCTTTTTAGTCCGTGTTCATTTCAGCCTACTCGAAGGGAGATTCGATATTTTCATTCATCTCTCTTTATTACGCAGAATTTAGAATAGTTAAATAAAAGTATTTCTATAACTTCCACGTGATAGCTTCTAGAAGAGTTTATTTCAATGAAACAGAATGAACCAGGTCTCACAAATTTTTCCTGAAATTCCGCAAGACGTCCATAGGTTTACGCCTATTCATTTACTAATTAGTTAATTAGTGTACAGTGCGCTGACATCAGGTAACCGCTATCTCCATTATAAATATCCCGCCAAGAGATGGATCGCGGTTCCAGCCATTTTCCGGAGTTGCTTCGGCGTCCAAAATGGTTGTAAGTGAAATCCGTTTTCTTAAATGTGGCCGAACTACTGCAGACGACGTTAAATAGCATGGTTCAATGAGTACGAAACTTCAACAAATGGCCGTAGTGTTCACTGGCCAGTTAGTAAATTTTGCTTTTCATCAATGACTCCTGACATTTGTTGACTTTTATTTAAATTAAACTAGGCCAATACATCGATTAATAAAACTGTATAGGTGCTGGCAACAATAGTGTGTTACCTTCTAAGTCTCAACAGCATAAAGCATGACCGACAGTAAGCTTGACTTGAAACCCTTGGACTTAGCACTCAAAGAAATAGACAAGCGATTCTAAATTAGTTTGCATACTTTCCCAAAAGCATAAGTTGAAAATCTAATTCCTTTGGAAATTTTGATAGAAGCAGATCTTAATTGCGTAACCAGAGATTTTAGTCTAATTCAGCCCTTGACGACTAGCCGTTGGATCCAGTTTCACACGATCATAGACTCCAGAAGTTACATTAGCTTTAAGGGCCGTTTTTGTGAATTTAGTATCAGATCGTATCTGATGAGCACTTATTCAGCACATTTATTTTCGTCTTCTTTTACTGCCAACCGAAAATATTCATCAACGTATTCGATGCCAACAAGCCTGCCACTACCAAAGATCATGACTCCGAGATGTGGCGCGGTGATCCCAATGAAATTTTGTACGATTGATGGTAAGTTTCTGATACCTGTAACGAAACGTAAAAGTGTGTCGTAATGAATGATTTTTGTTCACGCAACACACTGCTGGTAAAAAATCTGCCTGAGGCTATCTCGTTCGCTTCACTTGTTCATTGCACATCCAACTGGGGATAGCGGCGGTGATACCTTCGATGCAACATAGTCAAAACTGAAAACACGCTATACAATAAAACAATCATCGATTGTGCGGACGATGATAACAATTTCTTTAAATCGAGTTTGCGACGGTAGTTTTGTTACAATTTTGAAGGGTCGCTTCATTGTAAACCACGTCATTTGCAATATATAGTGGATTGATTTAGTTAAGCCAAATGGTTGACAAATCGCGTATCAGAAACAGATGGCGGAATTTCAACCTGAGTTATGTAGTCAGAAAATTCACCGAATGATCTGATTGAAAACGGAGAAACGTTCTCACATTCTTAGCATAAAACTACCAACAAATGAACACTCGAATGCAGTCGATCTGAGTACGATTACATGTCACCGTCTTACCTGCATGGGTCACATTGCTACACCTTATGACAAGATGGGGTTTATGAAGCTGGAATATTGTGTTTAAAAAATCAGTTTAAGCAAAGAGCATTATTTGAGCGCCTGATGCCTTTATCGCAGCCATTTTCAACCAAGGTGCATCTTTCAAAAGCTCTATTTCTCGCGGAGTCTTGAATCTGTTTAGTGTTAGAATCACCGGCAATCACTAAAATGTCGGAGCACTTCTAAATTCCATAAGCCAAATCTGCTAGATCTTTAAAGTAAGTATTCTTTCATAAGCAGCATTGGTGGATGCACATTTACGATTCGGAGAACTAGCTAGGCTACCAGTGCCGAGCATGAGGCAAACCACAGGCATTCACCGCGCACTAGATAGAAGAAAGGCAACACCATATCTAGCTGAGTCGTTCTCGCAATCGGATCGGCTAAAGAATTGCCTTTTAACGCTATGTAGGTCCGATTGAGTCTCATCGCAGAATGTGCAAAACAACTGTGCTTTGATAATCATAAATAATCTGGATACCGCTTTTGCACAGTTGAGTAGCCATAATATACGTACTAGCTAATGAGACAAGAGCTCACAAACTCTAATAGCCAATGGATAAACGACCTTTGAGTTTAAGTGCCACGTGTAAACCGGCAAAAGTTGTTGGAAGTCCACTGTGTCTATTTTTTCGTATGATCCGTTCTATCACAAGTCAGGTAACGTTGTCAATCGTTGCTATTCAAAATGCAGAATATCTATTAAAAAAAAGCTTCCAGTCTAAGTGGTGTATGCCAGTTGCTGTTTTTTTATGGTAAAATCCAATTTACCACAAACAAAAGAATACATACTAATAATTCATTGCAGATTTTTTCCAATTTGGTAATCACATAAGCCAAAAGCAATGGAAAGAATGTGAATAGTAAGAATAAGTCTTTCTAGAGTAAACGATTTTCAATTGGAATACACTGCCGTGTTGACTTCCATACGTGGAGGAATTATTGCTCTCCAAAAATTTAAAGCGTTGCTGAAACTGGCAATTGACAATTTTGTAATAAACACGTTTCGCTATAGTTTAAAGTAAATCATTATATGCATAAAATGCAAAGTTATTTTGATAATTTGAAATATATCTTATCTATCAAGAATAAGAATAAATATGAATGAGTGAAAGTTTGGAATAATTAATTTACTTTACCTTTTGTCAACTAAAGGAACCATTGTTTTTTTTAAATGTAGAATCGAAAAGTACATCGTACGACCGAAATTAGCTTCAGATAACTATACAATCAAAATTGTCCATCTGATTCTATCTAAAATGTTGATCTAGAGAGGAGTGGAACAAAATCCAAATTAGCAATTACATATGAGATTAATCTGGTAAAATTGGCAGCCTTATTTCATGTGAACTTAACAACAGACACACACATTTAATCAAATAAAATGGAGATTAATTTTCATTTGGTTGAGTTATTAAAACATAGTACGTTATCGGCTTTAATTAATCACGCGTTATCTCGTTCATGTTCACAAGCTTTTTTCTGTGTTTCGCTGATAATTAAGTACTTCGTGAGATATCGATATTCTTCTAACGAAGGATTAAGTTTAAACCAAAAAAAATGAAATCCTAATTTCAATTAATATTCTTCGATAATAGAAACAGGCAAAACCCACAACTCACTGATGGCGTCCACATAAACTCTAAAGCTAACACGTACATATATTTTAAAAACTGTCAGATGACTTCTGAAAATAAGTGTAAATAAAACTCAAAATCGGACTATTTGTAGTTTACTCAAATAATTTTAAATCTATGACTATTAGAAATAAAAGAGTATTTTTCTTAATAAATATTCATGAAATAAATTAATTGTTATTTTTTCTTAATACGTTTCACAAACACACACACACACACACACACATATATATATATATATATATATATATATATATATATATATATATATATATATATATATATAAACATATAATTAATTATTTTTTATTTTTTGTTTTTAATGACCATTGCCTTCGAATATTGCACAGCATATATTTATAAGAAAGAGAATAAACATTTAATAAGAAAGTGAATAATGGCGCGTTTATTTCAAGATCACTCAAAAAAAATTTACAATTATTATATATGTCAGTATAAACTACGAATTTATATAGTGTAGAAAAGTCAATTCATATAGTAGACCGATTTCGTCCTTATTGGGAACTCATCATGTACTGGCCAGAATTTGCCGCGGACATATATATATGTATATATATATATATAGAGAGAGAGAGAGAGAGAGAGAGAGAATGATAGAGAGAGAAAGAGACAGAGTTAAGTTAAAAATGTAAGAATTTTATGATTGATTGTCAAATTAGAAAATAGAATTCATGAAGTACATCGGCTTCGTCTATATGCGGAATTCATTGAGTACCTGCCAGTATTTTAGGTGCATTCTAGGAAGTACTTGGTGATTGATTATTAAGGACATAAACAACAAGCATGATGATTTGCATTTGTTTTCTTCTGCTGTTTAGTCTGTATTGACAGCATGTGTAATAAAATTCTGCCATTTAAATGTAATTTAATAACATATACATAACAGGTGGCATAGATTTTTACATAATGACAGACCGTAGATAGCTATTTGGATTTTAAGGTCGAAATCTGTGCAAATAGGATACATCTGAAATAAAGCTTAACCAATAAAAATAATTGAGAATAGGACTGACTATTGCATATAATGCGCGATTTAGATGGCGCAGTGAATGAATAACAAAACGCTAATGAAAATATCACGGATGCAGCAAATCGGAGAAATATTTCAGGAGCGCCTAGTAAAGATGAAATCGGCCCACTCAATATAAATCATTTGCTGTCTTATACACTGTTTAGGTTACCTTGACAGTGTATATATAATCCATTTCTGCAAAATTAATACTCTCGCCTACGTTTTTTGTATGTGTGTTTGTACATATTCGCATTACATGTATAATGATATGCTATAGCTTGGGATGAACAATTACCAAACTAAAGAAGAAAGTATTAACGGTAGCATCAATTAGCTATCCTGATAAATAACTTAAATTTAGAATATGAGAACTATTTCTTTAGTCTGTATACTGTCCTTCTGAATGGTGCTAAAATATGAGCACGAAAAATAATTATTTGGTATAATATTCAGAATTTTAAATTCGTGATCTGTTTAATGGTTTGATTTATATATGTTTTACGTGCAAAGAAATGTGATAATATAATCGATTTGAACATCAACAGAGTGTATCGTTCATCTACCAACCATGTGTCAAGTCTAATAACTTATGCTTGCTTTATTATTTAAGTAGATAATCCATGTAACTATTGTGTTTGAATTAAAGAATATCTTTAAATTGGTCATCAATTTCTGCGGCACATTTCATTAAATATAAAAGATGGTGACTATCAAACATCTTGTTACTAAATTGCGTTTATAATGAGCTTTAATAAAATATTGATGATAACCAAATTTGGTGGGCACATCCGTGATTACATAATTCTTTGTATTCGTTTTAAATATATATGCGTTTTTACGATGATATACCCACCTACTCAATATAGAGTTCATAAATGTAAATAATAATTAATTCAGGTTCACTTAAATACACAACTCAAACACACAAACACACACACACACACACACTTATTATATATATATATATATATATATATATATATATATATATGTTTGCGTGTATTTCGAATTATAAAATACTTCAAAACCATTGTTTCAAAAATAATGCAATTGCAGAAGAGCTAATAATAGTTTTTATAATCTTTGCTTTGTTGTATAGTGAGACAGTATTATCAACTAACTCGCATCATGTTGAAAAAAGTAACATTTTAACCACGATATTTAATTGTCTAGATAATTTCATGTTTGAAAATCAACTATTTGGAATCACATGAAGACGCAATCTTAATAAGTGCAATTTTCATTAAAATTCGTAACGTTAAAAAAGTAAAATATCAATTAAGAAATTGATATTTCTTTCTTATAAGACAATTTCCTTTTTAAAATAGGGCGTTTTAATTGTAAGTCTACATGAAACGAAAATCACACCATCTTGTTTAATTAGACATTTAACGAGATTTATCATGTTGGTCCTAAAGGGCTCTACCAACACGATGTTCTAATTGTAGTCGAAGATAGACCGACAAAAAAGTATATATATATATATATATATATATATATATATATATATATATCGTTCTATAAGAAGCCCTTGCTCAAAATAACTCAAATTCGTAGGATTAATTATTAGACTTTACAACGTCATCTTTACTTTATAATGAGAAGCAAACTTTAAACTTTGAGTATTGCTTTGAAGAAAATTAATGTGTAAACAAAGATATTTAATTAAATACTGTTAGTTGCGGAGAGGAAATTTATAGTCAGTTTGTGTATTAGGTGTTGCGAGTCTAGTAACAAATTAATCCAAATAGGACCAAAGTATAAGCTAATGTCAGTGTCTAGCACTAAAGCTCGTTTGCTAACTATGTCTGGTCGTGGTAAAGAAGGAAGTCTCGCCCAAAGGCAAAGAGCAGGTCATCTCGTGCTGGTCTCCAGTTCCCAGTTGGTCGTGTGCACCGTCTCCTACGCAAAGGTAACTATGCCGAGCGTTTTGGTTCCGGCGCACCAGTCTATCTGGCTGCAGTTCGTGAGTATTTGGCTCCTGAACGAAAGGTTTGACGTTGTGTACACGAACATTTTGTGCCTACTAGCGATTCAAAAATAGTAGATTGTATTAGGCCCTAAACGCACTAAATATTTGGTTGAATTATGTGGAACAATTGGACAATGCAATCTCCTACGAATATGTATACAAACAATGGAGGAGTTAAATTCAAATAATATCTTTGACAATGTGACTCAACGCCAACTAACTATATATAATATATACCGAGCTGGCAAAAGATATCAACATTATGTTTTCAGAGTCAGTACCTGGTACTAACACTATGGTTGCCTAGTCGATACATGGTACCAGCACAATTGTTTTTCTATATGCTAAATTTCAACAAAATTGAGGATTAAATCTACTTCTGAACACATTACTTCAGTATATCCATAAACTTTCGCCTTAGCTGACATCATTTACGACATTTCGTGGTATTTTTGGCGTCATCTAATTAATTTTATAAAATGTATGAACTGATAGTTGCAGAGAGCTAATATATAGGAAATTGATTATTAGATGTGACGCACCTAGTAACAAATTACTTCAAATGGGATCAGAAGTCAGCATGAAGGAAAGAGATATTATCTAATGTACGTCTCATGTCATATCACGTTACCTCATGTATGTCATTCATTCTGGGGACTCATCAGTAGGAGCCGGTATTACGCCCTACACCCACTATATAATTACTCAAGAATGCGGGAGAATTAGACGGTGTAATCTCCTTTACGATTGTGTATGAAAGCAGTAGTTAAGTTTTTTTTATATAAAATCCTCAAAATGCGACTTCAAAGCAAACTCACTATATATAATTTATAACGAGTCTTTAAATGGTACCAACACTATATTTGCCATCTCAGTACCTGGTACCGACACTATGGTTGCCGAGTTGGAACATCGTACCAAAATGGCAATCATGGTTTTGGTGCCCTTTATAGGATCGGTATATATTACGCATAGTGAGTTGGATTTAAAGTTAATTGTCCTAAACTTAATATGATTTTAAATTTATTCCTGCTTGTACACAAATTCATATAGTGGATTGTACCTTTCAATTCTCCAATATTACTTGAGAAAATATTTATTGGATTTAGAGCGTATTATCAGATGCCAGTGATGAGTCGCCAATAAGCACCAAACGTATGCGTCCATGAAATTAGAAATATTGTTCACGCTGATTTTGGTTGTTACTTCTTGTCCAACTTGAACTAATTTATTTCCACTGCGCAACAACTTATAGAAAAAGGCATTTAATTGCCCAAATAATTCAATTTGGTTAAATCAACTGTTAAGAAACACATGCAGACGCAATTTTAATGGGTGCATTTTACATAAAAAATAGAATCACCAAATAAGTAGAATTCTATGATTCAACTCGGAATTTAAATAACACCATCAAATTTAATTCGAGAATTATCGATATTTCCATATTTATCTTAGTGGACTTCTCAAAAACGATGCTTTAGTGCATTAAAAAACAGAAACACAAACCCATATATATATATATATATATATATATATATATATATATATATATATATATATATATGTGTGTGTGTGTGTATATAACGAGAATGAATCCTAAACGAACACAAGCATACAGCTCAAACAGGAAATAGATGTAAAACGGAAGACTAGTTCCAACCGACATAATCAAATTAAAACTCAGGATGTATATAAATTAAAGATTGTAAAGTGAAGTTTAGTATTCCTGAAACAAAAGACCATTATCATATTTTTTATTAAATGTGTATTTTCTCTTATATATATAAATATATATATATATATAAATATATATATATAAATAAATAAAAGTACAGAGACCGGTAGCCTGCAATTTAAGAAAATATTTAAAGGTATATTACAAGTAAAAATGATATTTCGTAGAAATCATGATAAGGCAGTTAGAATGAATGACAAATAATGCTAATAATTGGTGCCCACTGGGAAGAAATTTTACGGAATATTCTTCATTCCGAGAGCTTATAGAGAATAACGAAAATGACAAAAAGATCCACGCGGTTGCTTGAACAGTATATGCTACCTGTGTGAGAGAAATGGAAGTCCATATCATATTTGAAAAGTTAGATACGCTGTGGTTCTTAATAAAAGAAAAAAAAATAAAATAGATAGAGTCGAAAGATTTATGAGAGTTTAAATCATTATAGGTATTTTGTATAAACAGGATCATATGTATCCGCATACATATCTTATAAATGTTGACATTATTGTTGATACAATTGCTAGTTGTAACTTTGCTTGTATAATAAATAACAAAATTTCAATTGCAGTATATAATCGAGTCGTATGTCTTGTTGTTCTAGAAAACACTGATCTTTATTCCATCTTAGGTTTCTTCTGTAAAATTTTTATGAAACTTAGATTAGCATGAATATGCTCAGTGAGAAAATGTAAAACTTAATGTATGATAACTGCACACAAAAATTTAACTGCTACACAAGATCTGATAGTGCTTTTGGGCTAAGAAGCTGGATAACACCGATTTTGTTACCATGTTATCTATGAATGGTATGGCCATAAATCGGCGGTCTAACCACAATGAGGGAATCTGGCACTCTAGAGAAACCAGGCATTCATGGCTAATGCGTTTAAAGAATCTGGATATAATGCTTCATCCTACAGTAGAATGAAGGCGCTTGAAAATAATAGAACAAGTTTGCATATGAAGCAGACAAATATCTAACGATTTCAAAGTGGCAATACTTAATGAGAGCCCTATGAGAAATTTCTGTACAACTTGAAAGGCCTGTTTCTATATGCTTAATATACCGGATGAGTTCCTCGTCGGTGGAAGCATTTTGCGATTGAAAGGATATAATGTCAGGCGTAAGGTACCAAAGACAAGTCCTGGTGCGCATACATTATGCTCGATAGTCTAGTATCTGAATAATTAAACGAACATTGGTTGCGCAGGCGATGATAATATTTACTATAATCAAGGTTGCGAACTTGATATAAACGTCAGATATATTACGTACATACATTTGTCAGGATAAATTAAGAATTTTATAGTGTAGATTAGGCAATTCATCCAGTATCATCTGAATAGCCACACCATCAAAATATGATATAATGAAGCGTAAACATTCATTATCAAACGATAGCTTGAATGTGATCTTGTAATGCTGATCCTTGTAAATATAAGCTCATGTGCTTTTAAAGCTTTTAAAAATATAAATTAACTGTTTCTCGATTACACTGTTAATACGTACGCAACTTCACTGTGGAGCCAGAGAATGACTCCAAGCTGGTATAAACGAATTGAAAGCTGAGCTAAACTAATCACGTGAAATTAACTTTTTCTTCAAATATATAGAAAAAAACCCTGTTAGATGTTGGTTGCTACCGTAATGTATGCCAAAAGAATACTGCGCATCTTAATTAGAAAAGTTAAAAACCTTTCAGATGTGATAATATATGTGTAGAGATTTACTACGCAGAGCTAAATTAACATATTTTAAAATAATGTATAGCTTGCGTGAAAATATATTGAACAATTAATAAATCACTGTTGGGCCTGAAATGTCCTCATTATCTATCCTAATGTTTGGAAACTCATTTTGGTATATATTCTTCAATTGATAGATCAACAAATCAAGCATATATATATATATATATATATATATATATATAGTGTTATATATATATATATATATATATATATCAGAAAGCGAAAATAATTTATTCATTTAAGAATTTACTTTTTCTCGTGGGTTGGGGATTATATATATATATATATATATATATATATATATATATATATATATATTCAAATTCAGCCATTAACATCAGATGTATACATATATATATATATATATATATATATATATATATAATATTAGGAAGAAGGAGCCATCAATAACAAGGTGGATAATGACCATTATGTCGAGAGACTACTAAAACTTCACTTTACAATCTTTCATTTCTATACATCCTTGGTTTACGTTCGATTATGGGGGTGGTGACAAATCTGACTCGGTTTTACTTCCATATCTTAATTGAGCTGATTAGTAAGTTTTTGCGTATGTGTCTGTGTGTGCCTGTTTCCATTTAATACTTTTTGCTGTATGGAAAAGTGATGTATCATGCCATCAATACAAAAATGAACAGATCTCAGACATCACTTTGTAATACAGCGAGAAAAACACCTACTCGCAAACTCACATACATACAGACACACACACAGACACACGCACAAATCAGTCCAAACAAGAAATAGAAGTCAAACCGAGTCAGATTTGTTGCCACCCCATTATAAAATGAAAACCCAGAATGTATATAAATGAAAGATTGTAGAGCAATGTTTAGTAATCTCGAAATAAAAGACCTTTATCCACTTTATTATAATGTCTTTTTCTTTAATTATTCGAAGGCAATATACATAACAAAAAAAATATAAAGCAACAAACTCCCAGCCTAAACTCACAACAGTTTCATCAACATGATAATCTAATCTACTGGCCACTAATCACAAAAACCAACAAAAATTTACTAGAATGCAGGAAAGTCCAATAACCCATTCGACCAGACTCATCGAACATTCACAGAACTGAAAATAGGCTATCACGACCACTGTTAATAGGGACAGTAATTTCAAAAATATCTGAGCATTTAACACTGCAATCCGCACACTCTGCGCTGTTACCAAGTGGACAGAACAAAATTGAAGAACAAGACATATTGAAAGACTACACTCAGGGAAAAACATTTTTACACGTATCAGCCAAAAATGCAAACAGTTGGTTGACATTCATTCTATCAATACAAGAATGATCCGATCTCAGACATCACTTTGTAATACAACAAGAAAGACCTCTACACGAAAACAGACACACACAAAGGCATATACGCATTTACACTTACTAATCAGCCCAAACAAGAAATAGAAGTAAAACCGAGTCAGACTAGTAGTCATTCATATAATAAATTGAAAATCCAGGTTGTATATATATATGCATATATATAAATATATATGGTGCATACTTATATATATATATATATATATATATATATATATATACGTAATTTTTAATTGGCTTAAATTTAGCATATCTATCTGGGTTTCAGTAACAAAAGGGTTGTGCGCTGCTACTTATCAGTAGTAGCAACCAATGCACTTATGTTTATTAAACCTATGTAACATTTCAAGGGTATTGTATTGTTATAGAAATTTAAATATTACTCTACGCGATGATTTAATTAATGAAACACATTTTTAAATATATTAAAAATAATAAACTAGTATATATGGTAAATATTTCACTGCTGTAAAGACTTACTTCAACCTGCCTCTGTTCGTCCATTTTTTGAAACTGATTTTCTAATTCTGCTTCGAGCCTCAACAAGTCACGACGCCTCGCTTCTTTTTCTCTTCATGACATAAAAATATAAATAGAAGTTTTTTCAGATAATTATTTATTCAACGACACATTTAAAAGTTAAATACTGTTTGTTGCGGAGAGCTAATATATATGCAAGTATGTATTAGGTGTTGCGAACCTAGTAACAAATTAGTTCGGCAGTGACCAGAAGGATAGCCCAAAGGCAGCATGAACGGAAGTACAATCGTGCACATTCGTTTCGTGCTTACTGGCGACTCATCAGTGAGCGCCGGTATTACGCCCCTTAGCCACTATATTTGGAGTGAAATGGTTGGATATAAAAGGACGATATTAGTCCACCAGTCCTATTATCCAACATTCCTCACCAAAATATATAGTGGTTAAAGGGCGTAATACCGACTCCTACTGATGAGTCGCCAGTAAGCACGAAACGAATGTGCATGAGATTAAACTTTCCGTTCATGCTGTCTTTGGTTTATCCTTCTGGTCACAAGCTGAACTAATTTGTTACTAGGTTCGCAACACCTAATACATACTTGCATATTTAACATTAGTCTACCAACCTAGTTTAACATTTTATTCACAACTGTAGGTAATTTAGACATTTAACCAACCAATATGAATACTATTTCTATAATGTTTAGTGTACGAAATAAATTTTCTGCTAAAATGATAGAGAAAAATGTTTTCTTATATTTCAAAAATCCCGAAATATATTCTTAGTTATAAACAGTGCAATGCAAGTTTTCTTAATAAAGATTATGAACGAAAATAATTTCAGCATTTCAATTTCCTATTATTGCCATTTTACATTACATAAAACGGTAAGCATATTGATCTATATTAGAACTCCACTTCGATTAATCAATCACATATTTATGATTCCACACGTCTATGGTATTTTGTATTTTAACCACAATCGATTGGCTAGATTTTTTCACAAATGTTATATGTTTTTAATTGGAAAATTTTATTTGACTTCCAATTTATGCTACTATAATAGTTTCCAATGATTCCGTTCCACACATTAGTCACGAATCCAAAAGTGCGTGTAAAAACAGCAGTCTTATTCTATTTAACACTTTACAAATGTCTGTCAACTTATTCTTGCCAAACATGTGGATTAAAAGCATTGATTCGCAAAAATATTAGCTCTGACCATCAATCCACTCACTATTACTTTAAATATATTTTACAATCTCTATATAAGCCGTATTTACAATTTAATCTAGTCCGAATCCTGCAAAACTGTAATCATTTTTGTTTTTTCATTCTTGGTTATCATTACAGACAGAAGAATTATTGACTAAATAAACATCTATGGCATTATTTAAATTACTTCGCAATTTTATCACATTTAACGAAAATGATTGTAGGATAGTTTGCCTTCAAATATAGTGAAAGCCTATATTCCAATATATGAATTTATAGCACAAATTCCGTATTTTACATAAGTATTTTTGCTCCATCCTTTCAACTGATTTACTGGATAAATAGTGCATGGAAATATCTTTTGTCTAAATATAAAATGTACCCAGGAAATATAAACTTATGTCCAGGCGCTTCATATCTATAAAAAATTAACAAAAGACGCATTTGCATGAGGCTTGGAAAGTCCCATGGTAATGCCAATTGGTTTTGTTTGCAAAATTCTGGACAAAGCCCATTTATTGTGATAGTCTTTAAAAAGAGAAGCATGTGCTCACATCTAGACTTAATTAAAATGGAAAACCCACTGTTCGCATATCACATATTAAAAAAACATTATATGTTTAGATTAAGACGTATATGCAGAAACCATCTTCTTTTGCAGATACCAATTTAGTATATGCACCACCAAGCATAAATTTAATCTGCTGCTGCGTCTTTATACATTTATTTACAGGTTGGCACATCAAAAACGTCGATTTACAATTGAAAAAAGTGGATTATACTTTGGCATATCTTGATGTGTTGACAAAACGTACGTCTGTTGGCACAGTGTACAGATCATTTTTCCATTAGTAAACATCGACAGTGAAATATTTACATTTGAAGAGTTAGTCCGTTCGAATGGAAAAGGGCTTGACAGAAGCATTGGTTAATATGGCATTGCGTGTTTTTTCGCTTGACTATTTACAGAATTAGCTAGATGATGTGCGTAATCACATTTAATCAATAGGTATAAACCTAACGATATATTAAAGCTCGTTGTGAAAGAATTTAATATCGATAGGCAACCGGTGTATACAAACTTAAAGAGGCAATGAAGCGCATAAAATATAAATACAGTTCCGATTTGGTTTTCACATATTTTGCAGCTGATTATATTTGATTATATCTATAACCAAACTTACTCTACCTGGAGTGTAAGACAAGACTTCATTGCAATCTGCTTTTAATTTTATCCGTAATTAGAATTTTAATTGTGGGCAATCGTATTTAGGCAGATGCAGTTGATAGTTGAATTGAGATTTGTTGGAGCACATACCAAACGGACTGGTGCAAAATAAGACTGTTCTTGCACGTACATCCTTGACTAAACTAAAAAAGTGCAACCTGACGATGAACTGCTTTTCGATTTTTATTACGTCCACATGTGTGAGCACGCTTCTCTATTTAAAAGTTATCGAAATATATAGACATAATCCAGAATTGTGCATTATCATAGGGCTTTCCAAGTTCCAAATTGTAGTATAGACAATGGTTAAAACAATTTACGATCGTGGCTGTATATAAATTGCACAGCAGACATTTTCAGTCAAGTACAATGTATGCCTGACCACCATGGTTGAGGAAAGCATATATGATTTTCCATCTCTGTTATAAGAAATAAGCTTTGATCCTCGTCAGTCAATTTGCCGTCATGTTCTGTTGATGATTATCGATGGTCGAAACGCGGCAGTACGATTGAGTTTCAATAGTTATGCTACGTTTTACGATTTTTTACATACAATGGTACTGGTGTTCATCTCAATCTAACAAAATCGATTAAATGAATAATCAGTGATTATTTAAATGCATAATATTATTTTGTTTGGCGAAATCCGAAAAATCTTATGTTCGTAACGGTACATAAATCGTATTACCCATATTAACACTCAAGTATAGTTTATGTGACACTACTTTTGGTGAGAACTACACTTCTGATTTCCCACAAATTGAATGTACATTGTAGTCTGATCCTCATCACTCAGTTTGCCATTGTGTTCTAATGATGAAAATGGAGGATCAATACGCGTCATCAAATCTTGCTGACTTTAGTTTTGCTGTTTTGCAACTGATTAGACCAAATTGATTTGGCATTTATCTGAACCCAGTATACTTGAATTTTTAAATGTGTTGAGTCATATTTCTTTCAACATTTAGTTTCGGAACTTGTATATATTGTACGCGTGCATTTTAAGTGGACCGTTTTTTCTTATTTAATCACGCTTTTTAATTTGGTATATGTCTCCAGTAAATTAGTGGATAACACGGAACAGGAGCGCTAATGTGCGATAATGAACTTCATTTTTAAATTCATATTTGTGAATAAATCTCCCCTGCATTTGAAGGCTGACAATATAGTTCGCCAATGTTCCATCGTTTTTTATGACGACCATATACAGTCAAAATGTGCCAGAAGTGTAACTGATAGCGGCTAAACTATGCTGTGGGAATATATAAAAGTGGGATTTGTGTTTGATTGAAATCTGTGACATTTATTCTACCGATGTGCCTCACGACGTGCGCAACGAATGCTTGTTTAATTCAATAAACTGTATGAATCCTGTAAAATCTGCAAAAAATAATTATCGTGATTGCAAAAACGCGTGAACCCAAATTCCAGTCAACTGCAACTTATATGATGCCTTATTCGTCAGTGGCTGAGTTGTCTATTTATTAACTTTATATTTTTCAGTGTCTGGGTCCATTTAGGCAGTTCCCGGTATACTGTAAAGATAACAAAAACGTTGTAACGCATCAGAATGTGTGCCTAACAGCAGCTCTGCTATACTTGATAATTATTGGAAATCAAGTTTTTTGTTCACTTAGAGATCGAAGACTTCAATTAAAATATACTAATTTTTATAATATCTCACGTAATTGATTATTTTCGTACCCATTAAATATACCAATTTGTCATTATTTAATTTTCAATTGGCATGAACGTCTAAATACCAATCTTTAAATCAAGTTTGCAAGCTTCATATAAAAGTCAATCCCACTGTATTTAACCAGTCCAACAACATAGTAAAACTGCCGTCATTGGGAGTTGTGTTTATTTCATGCTCGCAAAATTGATTTAAAGAATTGTTTTCACTACCTGCCTTTTAACGATGTTTAAATTGTCCAAGTACCGCTTTTGCATAGTTTTGGCCAGTTAACTGTTTTGCTAAATTATTATTGGTTTAAGAAAGTGCTATATATTTTTTTTCTGGAAGGTTTCGTTTTATTTCTGTAGTCCTGACGCACCTCAAAACACGCAACACGTTATTATGCAATACTCAATATCGCAATAATTTATTTATGTTAAACATTATTTTGACTTCTGGGATTTTCTAATAATATATATATATTGTTCTGTTTATGCTATCTTAGTTCATAATTTCGTCAAAACTATCCCAGCAGTGAATAATTAATGCTTCTCCGTTACAAACCAAATTTCTTTGATTATTTGGTTATATTTCATTTAAAATTATATATTATTCCTCGTGTGATATGTACACCATTAATATGCCTTTTATATAATCGCGAAGCTGAAATATATTTAAGATCACAAAACTGTACTTAAGGCAATAAATAAAAGCCAACTTTAGAGTAATTTTTTGGTTGTACGCATGTTAACATATAAAGTGCATTTTGCTCGATCTGCTCTCGAATCACATCTATCTTACTTTGGTGTGGGCAACCAAATCATATATATATATATATATATATATATATATTCTATCGATGTGCAGGAGTATCCGTTTTTGTTTTTATCTAGACTTATTTGGTGCTATACCGAAGGATATGACATCAACTGAGCAGTGTATTTAAGACTTCATGTCAATTCCTGATAAAGTGAATCTACCTTACACAGAACATAAGCCTTAATTGAATATCCTCTTATGCAGAATCAAACTGTAACTGTCTTGCACTTTTGGTCAATTCACATATTTAAGTCTTATTTATTTACATTATAGAAGAGAAAAACCCCGTTTTCTTGTTTATGTGTGGCATACAATATGACTATTTCAACCATGTGTTTCGCCCAGTCAATACTCGACATATTATCCGCATAACCACATAAATGTGTTGAAATTTTGCTTGATTCAATTGTGTGTGTACAAATTAGCAATTTAAAAAAATCTTTAAATTGAACTAACACACTTCTTGGTGTAGGTGTCACATTTTCTTGATGTGCAGTTTAAACCATGCTGAGTTATTTCACAAGTTTATCTTTGTCATAACATTTCTATTGACAATAATTCAACTTAAAAAATCTGCTAGTTTTGACCTGAAATACAGAATTTCTGTAAATTATTTGTATTGTAGATTTATTTTTGTTCTTAGACTCATTAAAATATAATTTTATTCCGCAATGAAGCCAAAAATATTTAATCTAGAATTTGGGAAAGACACGCCTTATTTCAGCCTCAACGATTGAAAAAATTTCTTAGAGAAGGATTATGCTTATTTTTAGCTTATAGTTTAATATCAACAAAACGTGACCAAATGTTAGCTTGCATTTTGGAACAATATCGAACACTAAAGCCATGAAAATGATAAGTGACGTTTTTGATAATTATTGACTGAAAGAACAGATCTTGGCGCATATTTAAAACAAAACGAAAAAATCAAATAACAAATGCAAATATTGATAAATTGCAAAAGAAATTCTTTAACTTACTGATGAAAGCTGGTTTCCAACTTCTCTTGTTCAGATGTTTTAGCAAGAATTTCCATCTTGAAGTCATTGATTAAATTCACGAATGGATTGAGCAACTCTGGGTAGCTTTGCGTAATTATATTCTGTAGCTCTTTTACATATTTGTCACTGGAAATCGAATAAAACTTTGCTCAGTTAGGATAATAATATGTCAACAGGTTATAAATTATCGTTTAAAAGAGAACACTTGATTGAACGCATGCTATCTTTTGCTTGGATCTTGTAATGTCTAACAAGGTTGGTGAATTATGTATTCCTATTTTCGTGATTTGAAATATTTCAATGCTTATTTATTAATATGTTCATTGAACAAATCATCTAATACAAAATGAAAAATTACTAAAACAAATTTACTAGTTTTATAAATAAATCCAATTTGTGAGAAGAGTTTTCGACTAAAGAAGGTATTCCGAAATGAGGAAAAAATTCCGTGACAAAAATTTATGTGCATTTTAATAGCACGGCTGACATAGATGACTGCGTGGATAAATCATCATAATGTAAATTTAACGGCCGTAATTTTAGAAGACGACGGCAGTATAATTTTGTTTGTCTATTTACCAAAGGAAATATTATTATATTGATGTGCTTATTGATTTTGATCGTCTAGAAACTATTGAGCTGTGTTGTTTTGTTAAGTACTGAGCAAATTTATATTTTGCGCTATATTCTTAGACTGCCATGTTATAAACGTTCTAAACTATTAAATTAGGTTTCTTTGTGTGACTATGTATATGTGTATATATTTGTACTTTAATTTATTTAGTAATATTAATACGAATCTAGTGAAATCTTTGGTGACTCAACAGGCATGGAACAAATAACATTACTTGACTATAAATGGAAACAAATAAATAAAAGTTAAAAAAAAAAAAATATATATATATATATTGATCGTTTCGAGTTTCACCATTTTAAAAAATATAAGAACAAAACAATGTACTCCATGGAATAACATTTATTAATAAATCTTACTTATACCAGTATCTACAGCCATTGTTCTGGATTCGTTAGTATATTCGTTCATCCATACCCCACTGTACATTTGTCATACCCAATCCCCTCTTCGTTATGTTAGCTTATGTTTTGCGCAATTTAGACCACTACTGTTGCGCAATTTCGACCACTTCTTTTGCGTAACGTCATTTGGTATGCCACCGCAATTACAATGAAAGCGATGACACACCAAATGAGGTTACGCAAAAAGGAGTGGTCTAAATTGCGCAAAAGTTGTGGTATAAATTGCGCAAAAAAAGGCTAGCATAACGAAGAGGAGATTGTTACGACAAATGTACAGTGGGATTGGATGAACGAATATACTAACGAATCCAGAACAATGGCTGTAGATACTGGTAGAAATAAGATTTATTAATAAATGTTATTCCATGGAGTACGTTTGATTATATATATATATATATATATATATATATATATATATATATATATATATGAAAGTAATTATTCTAAACGGTTTTCTACTAATTGATAAATCTGCTATACACGGAAATATAACATACGACTGGAAGAAAATTCCAACGTTTCATAACTAAATGTCTTATCGGAAAAACTGTTTTGGTTATTGTTGTATAAAGAATAAACTAAAAAAGATAAGATCAGGACGTGATTAAAATAGAATCATTTTAATTTAAAGATACGGCTTTAACGCTCACATTCAAATCGAGAAAAATTCATATGTTATATGACATAACACATTTGTGTATAGCCGCATTTCTATGAATCCAAAGATGCTATTATTTCATATCATTTTGCAGTTTTGAAATTCTTACCGTGGAAAAAGACTGTTTCTTTTTTCCTCAAAATTTTTGCAATATATGTTTTCTATAGTAAATATAAGCACACCACCAGACAAAACCGAATTCCATGCCGTTAATATTTACATTAAAAATTATTCAACTCTCTACATGTGTAGTTGATTTGACAACCTACGCATTCTTGTCGATCAAATGGTTAAAATATGTATTAAAAGTACAATACTAGTTAAGCGCGTTAGTCAAACGGAATTGTGAATATATTACTTCAACTGCGCAATATACGTTGAAATTTATTTGTAAGTTTACAAGAAATTTCCATTAAGACGTTTACTTATTATGGAAAGAGAAAAAGACTGGAAATCTATTGATCTTCATAGATTAGTAAAATTGCAACCAGATTTATCCAGTTAGAAGAAGTATGTACGGACGGGGAGCCTGAATTGGTAGTGATGTGAGATATGTTCTATGATGACAATATTCCTATTATAATCTTTTGACGACAATGCTTGTAGGATAAATAGAGAAATATTTTATTACCGGATATTGATTATTGTACGGTAACGCTTTCGCTTCATATTAGATATTGTACTATTGGATAAATAGAGAAAAAATTTCTGTTTAAGTAGAAAGTACGTAGAAATAAAAAGATACATGGGAAATGTTTATTACATGTTTCGTTATATTGTTTCCTACTTCAATTTTATGAAATAATGTGTACATTTCGTCTCTCTTATTTTATAGAAGATCGTACTTTTCGATTTCAAAAATGTTTCTTCTGTTTTATTTCTACAGTAAATCAATTAATAATATCAAGCGAATGTGCCGTTTAACATTACTAAACTAGTTTCTTAACTCATAGCTGCAAAAAATAATTTTATATTTAAAGACAAACTTTATTAATAAATTTACGCAGTTTTATTTTTTGCTTGCATTGAATTTAAAAATTTAATTTGTGATCCGATTTTATAATTGATTAAATCCACAAAATGTCTCAAACGCAATTTATCATCTTCATCGTCTGAAGAAAAGATACTACATATTTTATTAGTCCATTAAGTATACTTTGTAATAAATATCTTTGTAGAAACGTAGCTGTTGAAATAAATCTATTTGGGAATAAACAATGTCATAAACAGTGTTGAAATTCAACGTGGCAAAAGTGAAATAGGGAGGAGGCCTCTTAAACGTAACAGTCCTTAACTGTTTGTTCGATGAGTTACCGTTTCGACGTCGACAATTGAAAACATCTGTATGGTTTCTGGTCTTCTACATGAGTTTGAAACTTCGGCACTCTGTATGAAGGAATTTGGAATAACCATTACGGATAATAACTATTCAATAAGATTTAGAGCTGAAAGTATGATCGGCAATAAATTGTCAAGAGGGACACTCGAAATAAAAGGAATCGGGTTCCTTTAAAAGCCGAAAGGCTGAAAGTTAAGCAAAATTTGAATAAACGCTGCACTTGAATTTAAAAGACATTGGAATGTAGACAACGGAATAGGGCTAATGTCTTTATTTGTACGTGACGAACGACACACTAAACAAAGTTTCGAAATGCCGCAGTTTCTTGTTCTTCATTAGAACGTTAAGGAAATCTGACTAACGAGAATCAATCCACATATAAAAAAGCATTTCTATAAGTGGTAGGTGCCGCCTTTTTTAGTTTTTTTCTCCTTAAATATAGTGCAGTTTTAATAATATTAGTCAGTTTGAACTCGTGCGGCGATGATTGTCGTTGAGGGTTGAAGCGCATCAGTACGTGCGAGTGATTGTAGCTGTGTTGCATTGTCAACTGGTTAATTAAAACTTAATTGATAATTTTCTCAATTCTGCAAACGGTACTTAAATAATATATACATAGTCATATAATCCATAAATGCTA
Source organism: Eudiplozoon nipponicum (assembly GCA_029291075.1). Classification (NCBI taxonomy): domain Eukaryota; kingdom Metazoa; phylum Platyhelminthes; class Monogenea; order Mazocraeidea; family Diplozoidae; genus Eudiplozoon; species Eudiplozoon nipponicum. Next base: position 74,338 of record JAQBSW010002267.1, read on the forward strand.
AATAATTGTACACGCCCAAAAACAACCTGAACAAGAGGCTTAGCACTGGGGGACAATTTTGCAATTAAAACACGCGTAGCTACACATTTAAACCTCTTTAATTCACCTTCATTGCCCAAACATGACGTTGATTGATGCAGGAATATGAATTTATATTGACAGTCCACAGCACTTCATAACGCGTTTTCCGTTTGCGCTAATTATGTCTTTCAAAATCAATATTTGGTGCAAAGTTAAATAATATGCTGGAAAATGCACGTGTACTCAATGCACCACATACGCTTGAAATGCAACGCTCTTCCATTGTAAGCGTTAACCGTCTGAATTATTGAGCTACATAAATTTGGCAACAACTCATGCATTTTTGTTGACAAATAATATTTAATTTTGATATTATCGAGTTTCCTTTTTTACTGCTGTTGAAGTTATATGCGCTATCTAATATGCAATAAATAGCTGCGTAAAGCATTCGAGTTTAAATCACGCAAATATAATCTTTGTTATTGGACAAAAACGGCCTACACACGTATTTTTCTTTTAAACACTACTTTTAACGATTAGCTCAATCGAATGTTCTAATTAGCTATCAAAAATACATTTATTGAAAGCTTTTTTATATTCGTCAGTATTAATGCTCAATCAAACCAATATTTTCAATATTTAAAAAAATGGATAGAAAATAGATTTATTTTTATATGGCCCAAAACTGCAATAGAACTTGTACTGGGCAGACCAGTTACTTATTGGCATTTTTTATTTTGAGATTAAACATCTTTTTGTTTAGCGAATTAAACAAAGATCACCAGCCATTCATTTCATGTTCATGAACGAAAAATTTTTTTTCTATCAACTTCCTTCAATCTTTAACGAAGTGTCTGTTTCTGCGAGCTACGAATAAAAACAAGATAATATCATCAACGAAGACTTGATTTAAAGAGTTCTAACCACCATCCGCGCAGTCAATGTGCCGACTGTATAAAATGGGTACGGCCAACACTTCCAGTCAATTATATTTTAATTATGTATTAGGTGTTGCGCACCTAGTAACATATTAGTTCAATTATGACAAGAAGGATAAATCAAAGACAGCATGAACGGAAAGTATAATCTCGTGCACATTCATTTCGTGCTTACTGGCGACTCATCAGTAGGAGCTGGTATTGCCCCCCTTACACACTATATATATTTGGGTGAGGAATGTTGGAAAATAGGACGGTCATAATTCAGCTAATTTATTACTAGGTGCGCAACACCTAATGCATAATTATATATATATATATATATATATATATATATATATATATATATATATATTAGTTTCTCTAAAAACAGTATCTAACTGTTATATAATTATATTGTAGTTCAGACTAATAGTAGTGAGAGCCATAGCTTGCATTTGTTTACTTTATATTTGCAATGTAGCTTAAGTTCTAGTAAGTGAGATTCACGCTGTGCTCTAATGATGTCCATGGTAGGTAGAAATGCGTCAATACCTTCTATCGATGGTAGTTATGCTGTACTGTGCAATTGGATAACAATGGGATTGTCGTATATTTCGAGGAAGAAAAAGGGATTTACAGAATTGAAGTTCACTATACGCGCAGTCAATGATTCGTCAATTCTCCTGAATAGTTAATTTAATAAAAGCGTTTCGTTACGCATGACGAAGAGGTAATGGAAATCAGCCTTAACACGCACACATTATTCAGCTTAAGAGTGTTTGTGAGACACGGTAGCACATTTTCCTTTATTAGCAATCTGTAACAAACATTCGTTAACGCTGACCTGCAATTTTATTTACCAACATACATACAATAATTGTCGAGCTACTTACGTTGGCTGATTAATCGGACAATTAATGGTACGAATGGAAGAAACTTTCTAGTGGTGCAACTACAAATATCAATTACTAGTGCGATTACATGTTATTTTATGCAGACTTTAATTTGTTCTATCGGTTCTAAATTAATGACCAATTTACAAGTTATGCCATGTCTAAAACATAAATTTCTACATTTTTAAAGTTTACTTCATCCTCCACCCTGCCTACATGGTATATTTATCCTATATATGAGAACCATAATCGTCCTATTAAACAGGTTTCGCTTGAACGTTTTTCTAAGTAAAGAGACAATAATCAGAAATTAGTCATTTTATTTTTATTTTTACTTTATCGTTGATTTTGTTTTAGAATTTGTGTAGAACCTTAAAAATAATATCAAATAATTTTAGTTAAATAATTAAATTTATACATATTATATTGCTTTAATTCTTTTGTTATCATAGCAAGAGCACCATCATTGATATCAAAGTGAAATATAATTCCTTTAAATATTATTTTTCGAAAAAGGCCTTAATTACACGACATCATAAAAGTTATATTTCCAAAAATACTATTCAATACATCTACCATGGATTCTATTCGATCTAACTTATTTCTAATTTGCTCGGTCAATAAACGTAAAAGTTTTATTCTGAAAAATATAATGTACAGATGGGAATTTATAAAGAACCGCTTTTTAATCAAATTAGTCCGTAATTCTATGTCATATCTATTAAAAAATTAGTTCAAATTGTTCTAGAAAGATACACCAAAGTATGAACAAAAGCTTTCAATTCATGCATGCATGCGTTTCTTGCTTACTGTGATTTATCTTTAGATGCAGACACACGGCCAAAAGCCCATTAGATATTTGCCTGAAAAATATAGGTCACTTTTACGGTTCAATCTTTAATACTCATGCGAATTAAGACAATAGTAGAGTCAACTGCACACAAATTACTTTCCAATGCGATTTCAAAGTCAGCTGACTACCGTTGCAAAACCGTAAAGGGCAATATTACTGTAATTTTGAGAATAGACTAAATTTGCTCGTTGGAATGCCAGTTTTTCAGAAAAACTTCAAAGACTAATAGTTTGAAAGTTTATTTTTAGATTTTAAAAAGATTTAAAGTAGTGGTGGAGTTTATTTTGTAATTCATTTCTATATTGTTCCATTGAAGATCAGTTACAATTCTTCTTTCCCAACATCAAATTGCGTTACAAGTTTATATATCGGAGTATAAAATGTTTAAAAATGATGATATATGAACTGTAAATCTAGATTGATATTCTTAACAAAGAACGCAAAATGAAATCAAATGGCAAGGAATTATTCTGTGTAAGTTGTCAATCATTTTATGCTATGCAAAAATAGAAAAGGTCCTCGATTGTCGAAAACGTCACTTCAAAATGATGCAATTTATTATTTACAAAGAAAAGCATGGATTTATATAAATTCCAAATATAAAAAATTTCCATATTTTTATATGCTCCAAATGATTTCACGGGGTCTAGAAAAATGAATGGATTTTCTAAACTTTAAGGATAAAACACAACTTATGTAAACAATAATTTGTCAAATTGAACTCCTAATTTCAAATCTAAAATATGAGGTTATTCATTTAGCCTATTGCAATATTTTGTCTAACTTACCATGTAGGAAAAGCGTTAAGTTTGTCAAGTTTTTATAAATATATCTATAAAATAAAATTTTAGCCTAGTATTATCTCTTCATTAATGAGAAATCTTGCATTATAATATATCGATATACGAATTTTCAAATATGGCCCGTAATATTTTATCTATTCCTCACGGATAGCCAAAACTCAGACGCATGAAACAATTGCTAATTTCACACAATTACCAATAGTAAAATGCTAATAGACAGCCTTCCATTTTCAAAAATAATACGCATTTTGTAGTGACTATTTTATTTTCAGACTCAGAGAACCGCAGCAGGAACTCAGTGTAATGCGTAACATGCCAATATGTATGACATTTTCAAATACTTTTCAAACCGCTTGTCTATAGAAAACTGCGAAAATTGTTCTGTCATTCTGCCTTGTTTAGCCTCAAAATTTACTTGAAAAATACCGCCAACTTTAAAAATAAATCGTTTAGGTATTGAACACGACCTGTATAATTAAAATATTCTATATGAATAAAACACGAGTCATAAAGTAAAATTGCAACAGTGTAACGCCACAATCCAGACAACTATTTTATGCCAAAACAATTTTTTTGCAAAACGGTAACAAAGTGACCACATAATAAATATATTCGCCCTGTTCGTTGACAAAATGATATGCGCTGACGTAATGAAGTTTTAAACGAATATATTATAATTATAGTAGTTAATAAATTGGAAGAAAAATCAAGTTATGTACACGGGTAATAAATTTAGAAATAAAATACGATTAATTCAACCATGAGTCAACGAATCTTAAATCGTGATAAAACTCCACAGAGTGTCGATTATATTGATGGTTCCGAATTCTAAACAAAATGGCTTTCGAGTATCCCATCGTGTAAATATATTGTTAAGTTTCATTTATTCTTTACAAAAAAACATTATCTCACCAGCAATATTTCCTCAAACGAGCATATATAATATATCAATTAAAAGAAAAACATTAGACATACTTTTCTAATTTCAATTTCGAGTCGTCTGGTGTAGACGAATCAATATCGCTGTCTTCACTCGGATCAAATTTGTAAACACAGGTATCATCATTCTCAAATTGAATCTTTGTGATTGGTCTGTGTGATATGCCTGTCGACTCTGGATCGTGTAAATGTGGTGATGATGTAAATTTGTTCTAGAATAAAAAAGAAAAATTTTTAAAATCTTTTTTTATAAGATTTTATGAAAAATGCAATATTTAAAAAAGTTTCATTAAGGACTAAATTGCATTTGTGTCATATTAAGCAGTTTGAGATTTTGAGTCAATCTGTTTACAATTGTTTTAATCTGTAAAGTTCTTGGCATCATAATTGAGATATGTTCAGATATTGATTAAATAAAACATATTTTCGGTATCGTTTGTTATATTCAAATATATTTAATAGCCGCAATTATTTACGTATAGATTAAGCAGATCATAATATGTAAAATCCAATTTGTCTACGAGTGCACATATGTAGAGGGAATAAATTGAATCGAAAACAAAAGAGCCAACAAAAATGCATTTTTGACTATTTGAGTTAATCCATTAATATACCGCACAATGATAAGCGGTTTTAAACTTACATTTCAGACTGAATTACAATTGTGACATGTTAATCAGTATAAGCTTTTAAGTTTATCTTCTTACAGCAATTGTTTTTTTTTCTACGGAGCTCCTTGCATCAGAACTGGATTATATTTAGATATTAATTTACTGCAGTATCCTATTATATATTCAAATTTGCTTAAACCTGCTATTGTGAGAATCTTACTGTGAAAGTGTGACTAGAGGCCTGAGGATGGTTTGACAAAAACTAAGCCGAAACTAAGCCAATCAACGAAGATTAGATCGCATCTCATTTACAGTGGTAAATACGAATGATGTTGAAGCCTTTGGAAGTAAGGGACGAATACGCACCCAGCCTGATTGAAGACAAAACAGATGCGTACTTGGAAATGGGGATCAATAGAATCTTTACGAAACTGATAGTGCTAAGTGACAACCCGCGAACGCAACTCGTGGACTTGCAACATATGGAGATATTGCTTTAAGATTTTTAAAATCTACAGTATTTTAGCATCCTATTCGAAACATAATTAAACATGTAGCCAATTAAAAATTTATTTCAGTAACTTATGATTTAATGAACTTTACACATAAATACTTTAAACTTCTAAACTAACATAGCAAAATATAGAAAATCCAATTTATCTTCTGCTGTGTATATGTCGAAAATGTTGGTTCGCACTAGAATAAGAAAACTAGTAGAAAAACATATTAAAAATAATTTATGATATTTTTTACGATATCGTGTTTTCAAAGAAAAACTATCAAAAATATCAAATTAAAACCAAATAGCGGCTCTATCAAGTCGAGCAATTGAACTTTTTAATTGAGCCTGCTTAGAGCATTTTTATTCTTCGGTGTTTTGTTTACATACATTTCACTAATAATAGAAGAACCGTTACAGCAGCAACTAATAGTACACTCATTTTTTTCAGTATGAACATATAATTGTATAATAAAGCAAATTCAATTCATCCATTAGACCTTTTTCGTCTTAATTGGGCACTAATGAAAAACCTGCCAGGATTTCCGCAACCGGGTTTCTAACCGGGTTTTTAACAGGGAAGCATTTGCTTCAGGGTCTCGTCACTCATTGAGTACGAAATCGAATACGCACACTACACTGAATTTGAAGTTTTTTACAACCTTAAGATTTTAGACAGACTATCCAACTGTTTAATGCTTTATCTACGAGCTTCAGACCTAATGATCTAAATAGATATCCCAGGTATTTTTTCATCCGCGAATAGGCATCAAGCTACTTCGGGTTCGTGACATTAAAATAAATTATAATGGGATTTTAATGCATGCAATTCTTTGTTTTTACAGAATAAATCTAACTAGTTTTTTGTTAAATTACAAATTTTTTTGTCGTTTTTAATTAAAAAATCCAAATAAAAACATATTAATATTTGTTAAATTACAAATTTTTTTGTCGTTTTTAATTAAAAAATCCAAATAAAAGCATATATTAATATTATTTCCATAATTTAGTCAGAAGAAAATACTTTTTTCATTCAGAATTAAGTAAATCAGTTTGGTCTTTAAAAAATCAATTAGGCTAAGCAAAAATAAAGTTGATTTACGCGATAAGTACACATGATTTTCAAACGGAATAAAGAAGAGCTTACCCACTATATATTTGGATGAGGAATGTCGAAAAATAGGACGGTAAATTCCTCACCAAAATATATAGTGTGTGAAGGGCGTAATACAGGCTTCTACTGATGAATCGCAAGTAAGTACGAAACGAATGTACAAGAGATTATACTTACAGTTCATGCTGTCTTTGGTTTATCCTTCTGGACATAATTGATCTAATTTGTTGCTAGATGCGCAACACCTAATAAATAATTGCATACATATATATATATATATATATATATATATATATATATATATATCCCGCGGTGAAGGATCTGTTAAGTGTAAAGAATTTACCTATTCGTTACTAAAGAATAATTATGCCATAAATAATCAGTGTTTGTCAAGTTTTCTGACTTAAACGTGTGCAGATTCAGAGATATACAAGATATGCTTGGGGATGATCAGAGTTTGTACAACATATATTCTATTCAATTGCAGTATATGTGGGTAAACTAAGGAATTGATTCGCAAATCAATATTTCAAAATATTTTATCTGTTTAATTAGCTAAGATACACGCCATTTAAATTTTTCTTGGACTCTGGTTACATGAGAATTTGTAGACTATGAATGATTTGGAGAGAATTGGCAATTGATCTTTGGCATCCAACCTCATGATTCTCTGTATACTAAATGTCATATTAACTTTAACACTGGGAAAGTTGTCCTTAGTTATTCTATTCAGCCGCCGTGCAACTATGTATGTGCAGTAGCACATATATCGGACGTACGAAGACGCAATTGATAAGCAGAATCCAGCAACATTTGCCACAGAAATTGATAAACAAAGGCTTGCCACCGTCCGGAAAATCAGCTATTTCCGATCATATATTGGCAACGGGGCACTCTGTCCATTCGACCAATTTCACAATTCTACATAAAGCAAAATCAGAAAAATTATTATTTATCTACGAAGCACTTTACATAAAACAACAAACACCTGACCTTAATATTCAAAAGTTTCATCAACATGATATTCTTATCGACTGGCCAAGAATAACAAAATTCAACAACAATCTACTAGCATTCAGCCAAGAACAAACAGGCCCTCGACTAGAATCAACAAACGTACAATCGGATTGGCAACAAACTGAAGTGGAAATAACAGAAGCGCATACGATGACAGAAGTCTCCAAACAATGTGAGCATTTAATACTGCAATCAACACTGGCGTTGTTACCACGTGAAAACTTTGCGCAACGAGGTGAAACGACCAACTATACCGGGAAAAATAGCACTTGTATATGTAACAGTGAACAATACGCACAAATGGTTAATTCTCAAGCTATCAAAACAATAATGACAAGATCTCAGACATCACTTCGCAATACTGCGAGAATGACCTTTACATGGAAACACGCATACACACAAACACAAACGCATACACACACCAACTAGTCAAAAAAAGAAACAGCAGTAAAAACGAATCAGATTTGTTACCACTAGCATAATCAATTGAATACCCAAAATGAATAAATATGTATGATTGTATAAGAGATGATTAGTATTAACGAAATAAATGGCCTTTATCCACTTTGTTATTTGTGTTTTCCTAATTATAAAAATACTGTGGTAAATTAAAAAGGAATGCACATTATATATATATATATATATATATATATATATATATATATATATATATATATATATATACAATACATCTTGCAATCTTTCATTTATATACATCCTGGGTTTTCATTTGATTATGTGGATGGCAAAAAATCTGACTCGATTTTACTTTTATTTCTTGCTCTGGCTGATTAGTAAGTGTTCGTGAGTAATTGTCAGTGTGTCTGTTTGCGAATAGGCTTCTTTCTCGTTATATTAAAAAGTGATGTCATGGATCTGGTCATTATTGAATTTATGGATTGAGAGTTAACCAATATGTTCAAATTGTTGGCTGTTACGTGTACGAATGTTATTTTCCCGAGTTTCGTCTTTCATTTCTCTTTGTTCCGTAATTTTGGTGGATTGCAGTGCTGAATGTTCATATTGTTTTGAAATTTCTGTCTCCGTATATGCAGCTGCTTTTTCCCTTTCGGTTTGTTGCCAATCCGATCGAATCCCCCTGTATTTAACCAGTCGTCGAACAACATAACGAAACTACCGCCAGCTGCAACGCACTGACGCGTTTCGACCTTCCATGATCATCATCAGAGTGAGACGGCAAACTGACTATCGAGGATCAAACCGCATTGAATATAAATGGAAATCAAATTTAGATATGCGGCTCTCACTTCTAGCAGTCTCGCATACATTGAACTTGACTGGAAATGTCGGCTACACAATTTCTATGCAGTCACGAACATTAACTGTTTGCAGCTTTCGCCACATATACATATGTAGGCAATATGTCAGTGCGTTGCAGCTGGCGGTAGTTTCGTTATGTTGTTCGACGACTGGTTAAATACAATGGGATTGGTGTTTACTTCAAGCTCGCAAACTTGATTTTAAGAATTGTTACCACCACCCGCGCAATCAATTATTGTTTAAATTGTATTGCCTATATATGTATATGTGGCGAAAGCTGCAAACAGTTAATGTTCGTGACTGCATAGAAATTGTGCAGCCGACATTTCAGTCAAGTTCAATGTATGCAAGACTGCTAGAGGTGAGAGCCGCATATCTAAATTTGATTTCCATATATATTCAATGCAGTTTGATCCTCGATAGTCAGTTTGCCGTCGTACTCTGATGATGGTCATGGAAGGTCGAAACGCGTCAGTGCGTTGCAGCAAGCGGTAGTTTTGTTATGTTGTTCGACGACTGGTTAAATACAATGGGATTGGTGTTTACTTCAAGCTCGCAAACTTGATTTAAAGAGTCCGATCGAATGTTTGTCTGGTAGAGGGGGTGTTTTAGTCGCGCCTGAATGGTAGTAAATTGTTGTTCAGTTGTGTGATTCGTGACCAGCGTCAAATAGAAAATTCACTCTTACTATCAGGAAAATCAGATATTTCCGATCATATATTGGAAACCGGGCACCTAGGCAATTTAGCAAATTGCTCAATTCTACGTAAAGCAAAATCAGAAAAAAGAATTATATATTCATGAAGCCCTTTTTATAAAACACCAAAGAGCTGGCCTATATATTTTAACGATTAATCAAAATGATATTCTAATCGACTGGCCACGAATCACAAAACCGAAGAACAATTTACTAGCATCAAGGCGAGACCAGACACTCCCTCTACCAGACTCAACAACATTTCGATCGGATTGGAAACAAATTGAATGGGAAAGCGAATATGCACATAAGATGACAGAAATGTCGAAACAATATGAGTATTCAACACTACAATCCGCACGTACACTGTTACCAAGTAGACAAATCAAAATTGCGGAACAAGGGCAAACGGAAGACTACACTCGGTAAAATAACATTCGTACACGTAACAGCCAATAATGCGAAAAGTTGGTTAACTCTCAATTCATCAATACAAGAATGACAAGATCTCAGACATCACTTTGCAATACAGTGAGAAAGACCCATTCTCGCAAACAGACAGGCACAGACACATACTCAAGTACACTTAATAATCAGCCAAAATAAGAAATATAAGTAAAACTCAGTCAGATTTGTTGCCACCCTTATAATTAACTGAAAACTCAGGATGTACATAAATGAGAGATTGTAAAGTGAAGTTTAGTAGTCGCGAGACAATTGGCCATTATCCACTATGTTATTAATGTTTTTTCTTCCTAAAAAGAAATATACTGTGTAATATTAGAAGGCAATGTACATTATATATATATATATATATATATATATATATATATATATATATATACGTTTGTATATATTGAGAGGCAAATTTAAAAAAAATTAAACGTGTATACAGTGTTATATAAGAGAATAACTAATCAATTACGTAAATCATTTTCAATTCAGGCTGAACGCCCGAATCAGGCAGACGTTTTTCAATCCACGGAGCTTCGTAAGTGAAAAATCCATTTTTATTACTGCATTTCGAATGTAGTGAAATTTAATTTTAATTTTGTACAAGTAAAGGTTACTTTTAGCAATTTACTTATTTTATTACTTGAAGTATACTGAAAGGCTTGTTTCTCTGTGGCACTTCAAAGATAATAAGCTATCCACGAAACAGAAAAATCGTTGAATGTGGACAACAAATATCTACGCCCAAGCATATCATTAATGATTGTAACCTCCAGCTATATGAAGTTAACTATTATATGAAAATATTTATTATGTAAAATAAATTACTGTTGGCTGGATTGTAATTTGCACTTTTCGAACCTCAGTATAATAAAAGCGCCTTCACACAAATAGTAATCTTAACCGGTTTCTGATTAATAACTTGGAAGTGCGAATCGGATTTTCTCAGTCTAGTGATGCCTTGATGATTTTCTCGGGAATTATTTAGAAAGTGTCTATGGCGTTCACTTTAAAGAAGAAAATGCAAGGAGAATCGTTCATCCAACGTTCAATTTGCTCCCTGGAACTGCAAAAATATAGGAAGGCCATCATCAAAAATTATAAATTATTAATTTTTAAATTTTAGTAATATTTAATAAATAAAATAGATTTATATATACCTGGTTGTTAGTCGGAACACTAAATAGTTTTTTTTGTCATTTGCTTTACTGCGAAATGTTGTTTTACGATAAATAAATTAGTTATCATTTCTATTTTTCTTATGTTAAAATAGCAGTTCCTTTGGCTTACCTTATCACAACACGAAAATGACCCAGAATGACTTTGAATATTACGCTTTAGATAAATATTAATATAGTCTTTAATTAAAGCGAACATTATTCGGTAAATGGTCTACAGCAATGCAATCATTAAAGGCGAAGAAGCCTGTTAATGCGTATCGATAAGTCGGCTTTCTCTACACGTTGAGACAGCCAAAAGCAATAAGACTTGCGTCTGTTGTTAATACGGTTTCTTTTTTGATGAACGTCTTATCACAAACTAACCCAGACTTCTCGATATTAATTGATTTATATTTCTTACAACAACACACTAATTTCTATAACAAATAACAAAGAATCTAAATGAAAACTCGTTTAGATGTAATTTACGATCGAATTTATTAGCTCTTGACTTAAGGCTTTCATTTTCTATTAATTCACAATACATGAAAGTCATTAAAATCAGTGAATTTTCCCTGCTAAATCCATTATGTTGTATTTATTCTTTCTTAATCTAAGCCGTCTTAATATTTCTTATGTGTTCTATATGTACAATATTCTTACTTCAGTGTAATTCTATATTTATAGATCTTTAATTTTATAGAACCGAAGATTTTGTTTTTTGTATTTTTGAGTTTTATCCTATACCAGGGAAATTTGCTATCTTTAACTCTGTTCACATCTTCATAAATTATTATCTTACTTCAAATGCGGCCTACTAGCTTGTGAATTGAATTTAATCTTTCGCTTGTAACGTATAAGTCAGCTAGTTGTAATGATTAATATTCACATGACGGGCTAAAGAATTACTCAGCCATATAACACATATCTTAAATGTAAGCGATACGGAATTTTTTGGCTATCATGCCTGTAAAGGGGTTGTATTGTTTTAAAATAGTATGCGTACAAAAGTTAAAATAGAACAATTATGTGTTACATTGTCAGACATATGTCTGAACGTAAATAAGTTATAAGCGATTTCTCCGTTGTGCTCCATGTTAGCTTGTGGTGCTGATATAAGATGCGCAGATGTTTAAAAAGACGATTGACGTGTGGGGCCGATATTAAAATCAATAAATATCAATAAGAATTGTTGGTGAGTGTGTGGATCTTTCATAGGAGAACAAAAAGTAGTAACAATGGACTTACATCACCCGGCGCAAATAACAAATTCAGGCAGTCGTACCTACCACGCATTCCATAAACAACTGACACGCCAGCAAATTGGGAATTTAAAACAAAATTTAAAGATCGGTTGCTTTCATCTATTCAAGTTTGTAGAAGACCATTTATAAGGACTTCGGTAACTATTTCCCCATAAGTACATATGCATAATTAAATACATGTATATATATATATATATATATATATATATATATATATATATATAAATATATATAAAACATTTCGGGATACCCGTTTTTAATAAGGATCTGTTTACAACTGCCAACTTTTGGCGATGAAATTCTTTATTTTTCAGATATATTTAGTGGCAAATTATTTTTTTGTGAAATGGGAACGGTGCTAACTTGTGGAATTTACAGTCAAGTTCATGTCATCTTAATATATATATTCCTTCTTAGACGAAAATACTCCTGTCTCAATAACTGAAATACACGATTTACTTTCTGATTCAAGTTATCAATGCATAATTGTTGTCGAGCTAAATTTCGACAAAAGGGCGATGTATGTTTAAACGAAAAATCATCTTTTTCCCAAAAATACAGACTGTATATATTAAAAGTGTCATTAATTGTACATTTTTTTGTTAGTTTGTATTTTGAATGCTAAATAAATTCTGTGTTCTAGCTAGATTGAGTGCGGTGGAGGCCGGATTTGTAGATAACTTTTAAAAGTTTTTCAAAAGAATTTAATAATAAACACGGCTACCAATACGAAGAAATTAAATATTAAAATAGCTTTAAAAATCAAGCGAATAAATAAGTGACTTTCAATGAATAAAAAAAATAATGAGTTGCATGTAGCGGAATCTGCTATCCGCAATATGCCTAATCCTCAACCAAATATAACTTCACCGGTTATTTACATAAATTTATCAGTAATAACTTAGTATTGTATAGTGTAGAAAGGACAATACTTGTTTTCTATTGACAAATATATGTTTATAATGTGCCAGGTGTTTATTTGAAGATCGCAACCTTGATTAAATTCACTGTTACCAACGCCCGCACGCCAATGTTCGATTAATTATATAACTATAACCTGGTGAAATTGTTACGCGTGTGTATACGAATGGGTTTGATTAACCATTTGCGTTTCCTGCTTAATTATTATTGTTACGGAAAGTATGGCGAAAAAATGAACTTTTTTAACATTATGAATATACCTTTTAAATAATAATAAACTATTTATTTTTCAATTCATACTTCAAGTACCATTTAACATATCCACGATTGCCTTTCGTGAATAATCGATTTGCAATGTTAGTTCCGCAATAATCAGATTAGTCCTCATTTGTAGGTACACGCCATGTCCGTCTCCGAGATGGCTGAGTTCTGACTGGTCCTGACAATCCGAAGGCTTCCATGAAATTTGCTCCAACCACTCTAAAGATTTAACTAAAAATTATTGCCGAATATTGGACGAGGTTTCGGAACTTCATTCCCAATAACTTCGTCTGGTCTGCAAAAAAACTAGCCCTAATAAATTTGGCACCCTCATTTGGAGCAGCTCCATTTTTATGTATTTACATTTTAGATTCGCTAACAGTTAGAATAAATCTAAAGCCATCAATTATACGCACATATGAATTTCAGCATATAATCCACACACACACACACACTATATATATATATATATATATATATATATATATATATATAATACATATAGTAGAATCAACCACATTTCTTCCAGTTCACTTAAAATATCATAAAATTCTCAATTTACGCATTTCAACCTCGTATGAAATTATTCGTGGCAAGCGTTGGAAATAACTTTAAAAATAATGCAGTATTACGTTATCGTTGTGATGTTAATGTAATTAACAAACTACCAAACTCGTTTAGATACTGCTTGTTGCGGAGAGCTTATATATATGCAATTAAGTATTAGATGTTGCACATCTAGTAACAAATCAGTTCAATTGTGACCAGAAGGACAAACCAAATACAGTATGAACGAAAAATATTATCTCGTGCACATTTGTTTCGTGCTTCCTGAGCCGTGCCTCCAGTAGGAGCCAGTATTACGCCCTTTACCCAGTATATTTTTGGGGGAAGAATGTGGGAAAGTAGGAGATTGTACCGTCCTATTTTTTCCATATACCTCACCCAAATATAAAGTGGGTAAAGGACGTAATACCGTCTCCTACTGACGAGTCCCCACTCAGCACGAAATGAATGTGCACAAGATTATACTTTCTGTTTATGCTGTCTTTTATTTATCCTTCTGGTCATAATTGAACTAATTTGTTACTAGGTGCGCAACACCTAATGCAAAATTCCAAACGCGTTTGTTTAAAAATTGATGTATTTAGGCTGATATTGAGGGAAACACAGAGATATAAAAAGATAGAAATAGAGAGAGCGAAGCTTAAAATAAGAATAAATATAGAGAGGGAGGAAGGGATAACAGGAGCAAAGACTAGAATGAGACAAATTAAAGGACTTTCAATATCTAATTTTCAACATGTGAAACAACAAACTAACATGTAAAATTTTTGTATATATATATATATATATATATATATATATATAAATCACTTTATATACAAATATAAATATATCAATCGCATTATTCATTGTGTATTGCGGAGAACTAATATGGGCACAATTGCGTGTTAGGTGTCTCGCAACTAACAAAAAATTAGTTCAAATATGACCAGAATGATAAACCAAAAAAATTATTAACAGTACTTATAATCTCATGTGCTTACTAGCAACTCGTCAGTATGAGCCGATGTTAAGATCTATACCCACTATAAATTTTGGTTAGAAATGTTGGACAATCGGACGGTACAATCTCCTGTACAAATGTGTATCTAAGCCGCAATAGAGTTAACTTCATATAAAGTCTTCAACAAGGCGACCTCAACCAACTCAATATATATAATATATACCGAGCCTTTAAAGGGTTCAGACAGAATGGTGTCGAAATGCTCAGTCTGTCAATGGTAACAATATAATGAAACACAAGATATGCTCAATTTCAACAAAATTGAAAATAAAGACTACTTATAAACACTCGTTACTAAGGAAAATCCGTACAGTCTGGCTCTGATCGACATCAGACATATTTAGGGTTAAACTAGACAAGTTGGAACTTGAGGTTTAAAGAGATGCCACATGGGGTCTACGTGAAGGATTAGCTAACCATAATACACAATATATTGTATAACTGAAAATTCAGTATATTGTTTGACAAGATGACGCAATGGATAAAATCAAAGACTCTGGAGCAAACGTACTCCGATTCGAGCCCCGCCTGAGGTTAAAGTCTTGTTATTACTTGCAGGGATCCCCACAAGGACGAAACAAGACTACTGGGTGAATTTACTTTGCTACCTTACAAGTTGATTAGTTTATAATGACAAATCTACATATAATAGGATTGATGTTTATATAAAGCTCGCGATCTTGATTGAAATAACGTATATTTTTTTGCTTATTTAAGAGGAAAAACAATTTTTTACCCGCAATATATAATTATCTAACTATAATTTCGTATCCAAACCTTATAAATATATGCCAATAAATAAAATATAAACAAAATTATGAGTTCCTACACAATCAAGCACACACGTATCACAATAAACATATTATTTCAGACAAATTATATATGTTTATTTATGCCAAAATCTTTATTCAAACTATAAATATCCATATAAGTATGAATAGAAATATATGCATGTACCAACCTTTTATTTATTGAAGCATACATAAATAAATAAATATGCAACAGTGTGGCTTCAACTCGATATCCGGATCATTAGATTTTAAAAAAATATTAAATATCGAATAGCATATATTTTTTATTTAAATTATATCCACAAACTGTATAAATATATAATTATATATATATATATATATATATATATATATATATATATATAGCAATCTATTTATGTGTGTAGAAAAGAAATATATTTATGCATATATAAATAAATATATATGCAATCGTGTGCGCACCCTCGCCATCCATTGCATTGGAATCAAAACAAATATTGTAATCAACCCCAGTCGTTCGTAATATACTTGCCAACAAACGCGAAATAAGCATAATACTCAATCCACGGTTTAATAATCACACACTTAATTTAATCGGTCTTGCGGAGAAATGGGATTCGGACCCAGAAAACTATCAAAAAGATACAATTTTCTATTTCGAGCTAAGTTCAAAATGAGAAATGACACGCTCATTGGTTGACACAAACGGTGTTTAGAGAATACGAACGAAAGTTATCCAGAAAGAGAGAGTGCTAGAGTACAAAAAAACAACAATGGTAATGACAGACATTCATATAACTATATTGCCTTAAGAGTGAAGTTAAGCTGCTGAACTCCGCTAAAAAGTTTTGTGGCAGATAAATTCACATAAGAAGAAAATAAATAGATAGAAGTTCTGACAATTCAGACCAATTAAATGAATACAATTGGAATGAAAACCAACTGAATCCTATATAGTTGTTCTAGGCCCACTCGCGTAGTTTGTTATGTCATAAACCATAGTCGGGGTGTCATACTTAGCTTTATTGTTAAATGTGATTCATCGAACTCAGAATTTCTGCCATTTGATTATATTACATCAAGTACTTCGCCTAACGATGTTACTACATATGTTTAATTCACGATGCTCATTCCCATTATCTTTTTAATTGATTCTCTTTTTATTGTCTCCGCCTATCTTGCTTGTGTAGTTTATGCGGAATCCATCAGAATTTATTAATAATGTATCATCCAGACGAGACTTAATTATAAATAATTCTGTAGTCATGTTGTTCAGTTGTGCAGTCAATTCTTTAATTAACGTTTCCAACGCGTCAGAATTCATTTGTTACCTTCACACATATGCTGTATTTTTAATCAATTGTATATAGGATTTTGTTCATATAAAGAACATCGATTTAGTAAAACAAGTTTTCATATATTTATTATTTTATGTTCACTTCTGAGGCTCGAAGTCTGCTTCCATCATTGTGCCGACTGCTTCATCATAATACGGGCACTTCTGCGAGGACTTCCTGATGAATTCATACCAATCCTATAGAGGACCCTTGGTGCGTTCTTAGACTCAAAGGTGTCTATTTCTACACTTATTAACCTGATTAACCTATTACGATTACATAAAGCGAAGCGTTTACAGCCTTTGAAATCTATCTGACGACCTGTTTCCATTGAGTTCTTGGTTAGATCGGACCTCAAATGTGTTCATTATTATATGCCGTGCTATAATCACAACTAATTACTTTTGTTGCTCGTAGAGTTTCGCATACATACTTGAGCTTGCGAACTTTGCAGGATGTCTAATATATTCATGATTTGTTAAGGGGTTCTACGATTTCCTTCTTATTTAGTAGCTAAATGGTTACAATAATTTAATGTCATAAAATAATTCAGATGTTGCATTTAGCTGATATTCAATTTATTTTTATACTCAATCTGGAATCCGGAAATAAAATTTTCTTTCGCTTTTTTATTCTTATTCCTGAATTACCTGGGTTATTTTCCCTGTACTATCCTTCATTATTCACTCGGATGACCATTTCTCCTGAATAATTTCTTTAGTCTCGACAATGCTTTAACTGTATATTTCAAATACACTATTTTGAGACTTCTCAATATCATGGATTTAAGAATAAACATTATTAAAATATACAGACGGTTGGAAAAGAAATTAAAGAGGATTACCGAGTAAGAATGTTTTCTTTAAATATTTTGTTCTAATTTCTCATCAATCCATTTATTTTTACATTCACAAATTGTAATGCTTCATTTTCTTTTATTTCCAACGTAAATTTTCATTCTCTTAGCTGAATGACTTGGTCAAGAATTTTTGCAACCTCATTAGCTGCATAATTCCTAGTTAAGCAAAAATCACCGAAGAATCACACATAGAAATTCAGCATGAGAAATGTGTTCAGCACCAGATTTTTGTAATCATGGGTAGAAACATTTTTTTAATTAACAAACATATATACATGTTACTATAATCAAGGTTGCGATCTTGATATAAACACTTGACCCATTAAGTACATACATTTTTCAATATAAACTAAAAATTTTATAATGTATAATAAATTATTCCAGTAGACTAGTTTCGTCCTTATTGGGAACTCATCACGTACTGGCCAGAATTTGCCGTCCGCAAAACAATTTTCATTTAATATATACATATGTTATCATAGAAGTTTTGGGTGAGCTGAACACTATACATTTAAACAATTGTGGCCGCGGGATAAGGAAAACCGGTAATATGATCGTGCAAGTATGAAAGCATACTTTGTTATGGATATACATATATATAAATATATATATATATATATGCATATATATATATATATATATATATAAAGAGAGAGATAGATTTAGATATATGCATATTGATACATTATATATATCATTCAAACGTACTATATTACTAGATTTAGTGGAGTAACAGGTGTTCAGAAATAGTTGTAATTCTCAATTTTGGTGAACTATAGCATACATTGATTCCATCATTGTGGTAATATGTACCGACTCGGAAACCATTGTTTTAGTGCCATGTACCATTTCGGTACTATAATGTTGTTATGGGTACTGACACAATAGCCATAGTGTTGGTATCATATACAGACTCGGTATATATTATTTAGAGTGAGTTAGCGTTGATGTCGCATTGTCGAGACTTTATATGATGTTAGCTTCACTTTTGCAAGTTTTCACATTCGTCTTTGAGATTGTACCGTCATATTTTCCCACATTCTTCACCAAAATATATTGTGAGTAAAGGGCGTAGTATCGGTCCCTACTGGTGAGTCGCCAGTAAGCACGAAGCGAACGTGCACAAGATTATACTTTCTGTTCATGCTGTCTTTGGTTTATCATTCTGTTCATAATTGAATTAATTTGTTTCTAGTTTAGCAACACCTAGTACATACTTGCATATATATATTAGTTCTCCGGCACAAATAGTATCTAACAAACTAGATTGGCTGTTTCTACGTTATAAATTTAATTTAAATTAATTTGATTTCTCAATGGTATCATTAAAGTTAAATCGATACCATTGAAAGTTATTTCATCTCCTTACCATAACCAACTGCATATAGGATTGGATTATGTAAACCAGATATTATGTCTAGCTCTAAATAAACTGAAAAAACTGGTTGATTTGACGACAAGCAGGATATATATATATATATATATATATATATATATATATATAATTGTATATATAAATAGTTTTGTATATATATATATATATATATATATATATATATGTGTGTGTGTGTGTGTGTATATATGCCTATTTGAATATAAGTGATTAGTTATTAATGACTTTGGATTTATCCTAACTGATACCATAAATGGAGTTTTCTAAACGAGGTTACCACATTTGCCTAAATCCGTGTATTGTGATTAGTGAGCTGATTATTATTGCAGACCAGACGGAGGTACTAGGTCTGACATTCGCATAGATTTGATAATTGAACACTTCATTGGGTAATGCAAATGACGTAGAAACCTTCGGAGTGACTCACGCAGTAAGAACCAAGCCATCTCGGAAATTGACAAGACGTGAACCTATAAATGAAAATCAGTCTGATTATTTCGGAATTTTTTGTGCAAATCGACTTATCACATTTTGTCAAATTTTATGCCATCACAGCGCAACAAACTTCAAAATGATTCAATTATCATTTTCGAGATTCTCTTTATTCTGTGTCTGTGTGAAAATATACAGCTTAATTCTAAATCGGTTGGAAGTGGGATCTGCATTCCTTATGAGATTTTGATGCCCTTTTAAAGCCCTACCAGGAAATTTGACAAAAGTATATGATGGCGTAAATTTCAACATAAATATGTGGAAATAGTTTTGTGAATAACTACATCTAGTTTTCTACAATTCACTTTGTAATCAGACAATCATTCAGACTAGGCTTCAAATTTTGTAGAAGTAGTTGAATTTAAATGAAGTTTTTATTTTATTGTTCAAATACTGGCAAACACCGATTGGTTTTAAGTGATTGTCCTGAGCACTCATAATTTATAAATAAAATTGGATTGGTGTATATCTCGAACTAGCAATCTAGAATTAAAGGAGATTTATAGTATTAAAACAAGTATATTACTGAAGAGATAATTATGTTTCATAAATGTAGAAAACTGTTTTTCGGAGTAAACGATAACAGTGATGATAACTTAAGACAATCCTGCTAATATTTAAGTCAAATTTTATTTTCTTTTTTATTAAAAACTAAAATGCTAATTATATTGTAATTTAGATGACAAGTTCAAAACGTTCCCTTTTCATTAATTAACAACAATAGAAATTCACAATGTTCTGATTATTTACTGAACTTATTTTATATAGAATTTATCTGTGCATGAAAATGTATTTGAGATAAACATTCTGTAAATAAAATGAAACATTAACAGACTTATTTAAAGAACTTATTTAATGGTAGATTACATTTCAAATTTATATTAATACGTTATATATTATGGTATATGAAACTATAAATCTAGAATTGTGATCCTATGAAGTAAATTATAAGCGCAAATGAAGTTTATTTATATTATTAACCTATAATTGTCTGTACTGATTTTATTTGTATTTATTTATAATTCGTGTGTGTATACCTGAAAGTGCATTTAGATTCTGAAGGGTCCTAGATCCAACCCTTTCACAAATGCTAAGAGTTAGGTCTCAATCAGCACTCGTAGAAAAGTTGGTAATATCACCATAATTTATTTTTATCAAATATATCTCCGGAAGATTTTTAGAAGCTTAGGTATTTAAAGTATTTAAAAAACAAAAAAAAACTTTATTTCTCAATTCTAATGCCATTTGTTTACCTCTATTAAAAGATCATCGAATAAATTGTTGAACACTCGGTTGGCATTGCCTAATTTCTTTTTTGGAGTAACAAATTCATTTTGTCGTGGTTACTTACTAAAGTAAATTTAACATACATTTATTTACTAAGAAAGCTCATAATTGTCCAAAAACAGTGTCGTTATTATTATTATTATTATTATTATTATTTTATTATTATTATTATTATTATTAGTAGTAGTAGTAGTAGTAGTAGTAGTAGTAGTAGTAGTAGCAATCGTAGTAGTAGTAGTAGTAGTAGTAGTAGTAGTAGTAGTAGTAGTAAAATGTCTTCTAAAGAAAGCGTCAGTCGTTGACTCGCGGTAATTTTGCTATGTTGTCCGATGATTAGTTAAATAAAACGGGATTGATGATTACTTCAAGCTCGCAAACTTGATTTAAAGAAAGTTAGAAGTTCGCCTTGTTCGAAAACTTTATTTCCGTCTTAAAACCATGATCATGAGCAGTTGCTGTCGGTGCCTTCACATTAAAATTTCGACATATATACAAATGATATATTTGCCAATTCGTAAAATTTAGTTTTACCTCACTTTCAAATTCCAAGTCATTTCCGTATTCCTCATGTCCAGATGGTGTTGTCGATTGCCAACTGGCTAGCTCTTTTAAAATGTCATTGATTTTTACGGACCCATCAGAGTTATTGTCCAAACCGTCAAAAAGCATTCCCGCTGTCTCGCGAGACATATTCACTGGATCTCCGGTGCACAAAGTCATCCATTGCTCTCTATTCAACAGACCACTGCCACTAGTGTCAAAACGCTTTATAAATTCAGCTAAGGTATCCTGCGCTGTTATTGACATGGCAGTTTAGTTGGCCTCTACAGGTATAAATCCTTGTTAAGAATAATTCCTTAACATAAAATAAGTTTTCTCCTAAAAGCGGCTACTTCTAGATGCTATTCACTTTCCACAATTTTCTGGTGTCTAAGGCTTTATCACACTACGTGCATAATAGACATAGCACACGGTTCCATTAACAGCAATTGTATTGCACACGTTAGTTATGATAACTCGCTTAAATGGATATGTAACAAGGCAACGAAGTAAGCATATTTGATAAATCATTTCATGCTAGGAAGGTGTATTATCGATTAGAGTTGCAGTATTCTAATTCTGGGAGTCTAACAGAACTTGGAAAGAGAGAACTGCACACTGGTAATAAATTGAGAAATTTGTGCGACTAAAAAGAAATCTACTCTACGCGGTAAGTAAAATTAAATTTTTTTGCTTGTTATCATTGAAGAATTTTCTTTTGTGTAGACATAATTTGAAAAAGAATAGTACGCTCATTGCTGGACTATTAGCAATTTGTTTGTTTCAATAAGAAAGCAAATCTGTAGTGCAATGTATGAAGAAAGATTTCTTCTACTCAAAGAGCACGCATCAAATAGTTGGTGTTCTTTCGTTGTTGCAATTTGATTTTATCAGTGTAATGGAGGTAAAGCCAACCCAATTCGTTTAAAACTTTCGAAAAAAAATTTGTTAAATTTCCAAAAGTGTGCGTATGTGTGAAGTGTATGTATGTGATACGTCTGCTCGTTTATGTGTAGGTATTTGTGTGTTATCTCTGATCGTATGTGCGTGTTAACGAGTAAACAAAGCACAAATTTGAAGATTAGATTTTACTTTATAAAACTGATTGAATTAAAATTATCTATACATTGTGAACACTTCCTCCTAAATTGTTAATCGGCTAAAAATCGAACCGGGGATAAAAACAACATTTTGCCTAACGGGCCCAATTCGTATTCGTTTAACTGATAGCCGTTTAAATGAAATTCACATCATACTCTGATCACTCGAAATGATCAATTGTGCCTTAGCCGGTTAAATTCTACGCAAAACGTCAGTAAACAAACGCAGATACGATCATCTACATATACTACTTGATTGTGTACTGTTTTTCGTTGAGATTTGTTAAGTGCTAAAAAATGACTTTAACAAATACGACACTTTTTGATCAGACAATCTGTTCGCCAGGTCTAAACTAGACTTAAAGATCTGACTTCATATATTGTTGGATTAATATAAATTAGTTTTTTACAGTGAACCGTAAGCACACCGAAGTGCCGACATGCATACATGCACATTATTCACTAATTTATATTCAGTTAATGTAAAAAATCACTTTTTTACTAAATTTGTACGAATTTGACATCGCATCTAACAGCTTCCGTAATGCTTTTTTCCTTTTCATTTTTAGCTCTGAGATACGCACAGAAATCCGCCTGGTTTTATGTATCTTACCTAAAATGCACTCGAAATTGCCCCTGCGTGTGTTTAAAATTAATATGACGAAGTAATAATGTTTCTTTTTTGCTATAAAATTTGCTATGAAATGTAATTACATGGCCAAATGATGGCCGGAAGGCAACTACTAAACAAATGCCAACGAAGGCGTGATTCGGCATATGTCAAATAAGTGTCAAGAAAAATTTGAGTCGGCATTACGCCTAAAACACCTTGACAAATCTAGTCGAGTAACGTCAAATAAATACTTTTTGAGACGCACAATTGCGGCAAACATATTTCTATTAATAAATAGCACAGTCTCAATTACTTTTCCACTATGCATTTTGGAAAGATTTATGCCGACTTTCATTGTTTAATGGCAATTTTAAGACAAGATGTCATTGCATGACAGCAAAATTGCCAGCTGGGCAAGTAATATTAAATTGCGTTCTATGATAGACTTTTGATTATACATGTACTGACAGTATAAGCTAAACAACGAACAAGGTAGAAAAGACAATTCATAAAGCAGAAACCTCTCGACCTCATTGAGAACTTGTCAAGTACTTGCCACAATTAAGCACAAGCAGCGCACGTTTGATTTGGAGTGTCGCAATCGCTCATTGCGCTACCTCTTCCGCAAACTATAAATATGTCTTTTATACGCCTACTAGTGTTATGGTAAGCCTTGAGTACATGTTGATTCTTTTTGTTAACTCTTTCTAACTAACGTTAGCAAAATTAGCAGGTCGAAATTGATTAAGTAGACATGTCTCGAAATAATCGGTAATTTTTAAATGTAGACCTTATTTGCGCAGCGCTTTCATCATCGAATTTTAATCCGCAATTTGCGGGAAATTTCGTTGGTCCTTCTACGCGTCGGGAAAATTAATTAAAAAATCGGAACTTCACGGATAGGCGTGTATGTCAATCTATATAGTTTGCTTATACTTATTCTATAAATTGCAATCTAAATTAGCTAAGGCCACTGATGGAGTAGACAAATTCTGGTTTTATTGAGTAATTGTCAAGAACTTGTCAAAATTTACCACAACCGATCAAAATTGCATTGAATTCTTGAACGCATCCACTGCGCCGATCCTGCAGCACCAAGTCAAGTTGTGGCTAAACTCTTCTTCAAAAGGATCTTTTGTGGCGTGTTTTCGACTTCAAGCTCTAAACAGCCATCCCGCATCTGTATTTTATCACACATAAACTTTTCAATAAACCATTTGTACGAACATTTATTTCCATGCCTTGAGCAGAGTTCTAAGAGACAAAACGCCTCAACGTCTAAGGAAATCTACCTACAAGCAATGCTCCGTCACATTTAATCTTATTTTAAAAGATAAAGACACCCAAAAATTTGAATATGATCCAATTTAATTAATAGACATGAAAACAAAGAGCGAGTGTTTCCTCCATTCCCGAAGAAGCTAACTTCGTTACTCAATTCTTCAAAATAGCTAAGAAAGTTATTTCCCGATTTTCCCATAGGAATCATTTATAAATAAATTATTATCTTTTCTTATTTACGAATATTTTACGAGTGTCTCTAAGCTTACGTTCAACAGAATTTTTATTAAGAATTTCTCTTGAAATGGCTTTGTAAGTGCATTGCAGGTACACTTACCAAAGGTTTTAAACGAAAGTAATTTGAACATCTAAATTCCCCATTATTTATAATTCTACTTTGCATAAAATTGTGCACATGGGTATGTATTAGAACTCCACGTCAACCAATCAACCAGAAAGTTATAGCTTCACACGTCTCTGACCCTTTATATTTTAAATATAGCCAACTGATTAGTTTGTACAAAATAAGTTATATTTTGTCAATTGGTACATTCAAGATTACTTTAAATTTATGCTGCCATAGTATTTTTTAAATTTCAGTTCCACACATCAGTCGAGAATCCAATACCCAATGAAGTTCTGCTTATAATGTTAATTAGTTTTCATAAAAATACCAACTTTAGAAACACCAGTCTGACTCCATACCTTATTTAAAATCTGTCGGTCAATTCCCGCATGCCAGACATGTAAATTAAAAACGAACTTTCTTAGGAATATTAGCTTTAACCAACAATCTATTTATTATTATTATAAATAAATTTTGTTAAATTGGTATAGGTTCCATTTATATTTTAATCCAAACTGAATACGTAGCAAAATTACCATCAGTTGCGTTTTTAACATCTTTGATCATAATTGTAGTCTGAAGATATACTGACTAAAGGAAATTCTGTAGTAATGATTATATGGTTTCGAAATGTTATCTCGTTTAACAAAAAAGGCCTGTAGGATGGTTCGTCTTCAAATATGGGAAAACATTTTTTCCCGTATATGAATTTCAAATTCAAGTTCCGTCCATTACACTAGTATTTTTGTTTCCTCCTATCAACTGCAAAAGTAGAACACAATGATTAAATCTATTGAGATATAAAATAATAGTGCGTATAAAATGTACACAGAAGTTATGCATTCTAGTCAATAAACTTCAAATAAAAATGCATAACTAAGCTCACTTTTACATGAGGCTTGTAAAGCCCCATGGTAATGCCAATACACGAAAAAGTGATTCTTGTTTGCGTCATTCTGGACAACGCCAATTTATTGCGATAGCCCTAAAGAGGGAAGCGGGCTTACACGTCTAGATTTAAAATTAAAAACGCTTTTGTGGCATTACAAAATCTTCACGGAACCATACATGTTTTATTTAAATTTATGTGCAACAACAATCTTCCTTTCCAATTACGAAGTTGGTATGTGCCTCGACAAGCGTGAATTCAATCTTCTACTGCATCTTTATGAACAAAATTACCGATTTTTACATCAAAACAGTCGATTTAAATTGACAAAAAAAAGGATTAAATTATGGCATTTCTTTATGAGCTGCTTAAACTTAGAACTGATGGCACATTGTGTAAATCATCCTTCCATAATAAAATATGTTCAGCGCAATATTTACATGTCAGCAGCTATTGCCCGTTGAAGTGGAAACAGGGCTTAATTAAAGCACCGTATGATAGGGCATTGCGTCATTTTTCATCTGAGTATTTAAAGACAGAGTTGGATGGTGTGCAGAATACTCTTGGTGTTATTGGCTACGCATCACATTTTATAGATAGGTATAAACATAATGATATAGTACAACCCATTGTGAAAGTATGCAGTGTTGACGAATAACCGGTGTATATTCATTCACAATTCAAAGGTAAATAGGCAGCGAAGCGCATAAAATAGAAATAGCGTTCTGCTTTGTTGTTCACATATTGTGCAGCTTATTTATTCTTGATAGTACACACCACCAAAATTTCTCTACCTGGTTTGAAGGACAATAATCCATTACAATATGCATCTGATGTTATATATAATTGGAATTGTACCTGCGGGCAATCATATTAAGGAAGATGAAATTTTTCACGCTTGTCAAAGTCCATGCGGTACTCAAACCGGAGGACATTTTCTTCGGAGATGGGGATTCTACCCACTGCGCCATCCGTACATTCTGGACATTTCCAAATAGCTTCCCCTTTGGAAAAGTTAAGCAAAATGTAAGTTGGTAAATGACCAAAGATTTCGTGTAATATGTGGTACGGGTGGCACAGTCAATAGAATCCCCAGACTCCAAAGAAAATGTTTTATGATTGGAGTCCCGTCCACAGAAAATTTTAGATATTACTTGAGGATTTCAATATAAGGATGAAACCGGTGTATTTAATAAATTACCTTTCTACCTGA
Organism: Eudiplozoon nipponicum; assembly: GCA_029291075.1. Classification (NCBI taxonomy): domain Eukaryota; kingdom Metazoa; phylum Platyhelminthes; class Monogenea; order Mazocraeidea; family Diplozoidae; genus Eudiplozoon; species Eudiplozoon nipponicum. The sequence continues at coordinate 101,736 of JAQBSW010002267.1, forward strand.
TGCGAATTTCTAGTTAATAATGACAACATATATATAATCAAAATCAGACCAGAAGACTTCTTTTGAATATATGTATAACTCCCACATCATGACAGAAAATTCATATGCTTGTATCGATGTATCCTGCTGAACGATATAATTCATATTGGCCATACTTCATCTGGTTTTGCATTCAAATAACAATTGCTCGCGCATACATGTGCAATAGAATAAGAACAAAAAGTATAATTTTGCTGAAAAATAACCTGTATAGCAACTGCAGGGCTTCAATAAATATATTTTGTACTGAATCGTGCTACACCGATTCATGATTTCATACGTATATAAATAAACTCGTACAAAATTATTTGAACCCTTAGTAGCTTAGTGGTATAAAACCAAGATATATTCTAAGGAATGTTTCAGGTTAACGATGACTATATGCACGTTATCAACTTATTCATATTCATGAAAATAATTAATAAGCGTATTATTCGTATTCCAATTTAGAAATCACTCTCTGCTTCAGCAACTACAATACACACGCATTTTCCATCGACAAATTCTGTAGGTGATATGTAATTTGAACTACATTTTTTCAGAAATCACATAAGTATAAGCCAAACTTTGTATTATGTAGAAAAGGCAATTGATCCAGAAGACCGGTTTCGTTCTTATAATAAACTCTTCAGGTACTTTCCAAAATTTGCCGCGAACGGAGCTACTGGAAAAATTGCCTTTTATACATTCTACAATGCATAGTTTATACTGACAAATGTATGTATATAATGGGACATTTACGGATATTCAGACACGCATATTAAGTTTTTGCAGATTTCGCCACATATTAATATAGGTAATAGAATTAAACAATCAAAGATTGCGCGGGCGGTGGCAACACTTATTTAAAGCCAGTTTACGAGCTTGAAGTAAACACCAATTCCGTTGTATTTAACCAGTTTTCGAACCCCGTGGCAAAAATAACGTCTATTTAAATTTGCTTTCTGTATATATGTACTGCGATTTGCTCCTCGCTAGTCAATTTGTCGCCATACATAGATGATGATCATGGAAGGTCGAAGAGCGTCGTAACGCGTGATTAACGCTAGTTTCGCTGTGTCGTTCGACGACCGGTTAAGTACACTGGGAATGGCGTTTACTTCAAGCTCGCAAACTTGATTTAAAGAATTGTTACCACCACCGCGCAATCATCGATCGTTTATTTGTATTATCGATATTTTGATGTGGCGAAAGCTGTAGAAAGTTAATGTTTGTGACTGCATAGAAATAGTGCAGCCGACATTTCCAGTTAAATCCAATGTATGCGAGACTACTAGAGGTGAGAGCCGCATATTTTATTTTGCTTTCAATATATGTGCATTTTGATTTGATCCTCGCTAGTCAATTTGCTGACTGGTGAAAAACAATAGGATTTATGTTTACTGAAAGCACGGCTATTGCCGGTCATGCACAATAACGTTTTCGACCATCCATCACCATCATCAGAATGCCATGGCAAACTGAGTAACGTGGATCCTACTACAATGCTAGCATCACATATGAAAAATCAGAAGTGCGGCTATCATCTCTTGCAGTCTCGCAAACACTGTATTTGACTGGATATGTCAGCTATACTATTGGTATTTTGTCTTAAATATAAAATTTTGGCTGCGTTTGCCTCACGTGTAAAAGTTATAAAATCAAAAAATCAATGATTTAGGTCATGGTTATAAAGGTGATCTGTCAAGGTCGAAACACGCAACAAACAGTATTTAAAAGATCGAAACACGTCAGTATGCATGATTGATGGTAGTTTTTCTATGTTTTGCGACTAATAAGATTCAATTTAAGCGGTATTTATTTTAAGCTCGCAAACTTGATTCTAAGAACTGTTATCACTACTGGCGTAATCAAAGATTGTTTGTACTTGAGGCGAAAGCGGGAAACATTTCAAGTTACTGATTGTCTAAAATTAGTGCAGCTGACTTTACTATTCAAATACAATTAATGCCAGACTGCTAGGAGTGAGAGCCGCATTTATAATTTCGAATACATTATATATACACCGCGATCTGATCCTCCTGGTTTTGTAAGCCATCTTGTTCCGATGGTGTTCATGGAAGGTCGAAATGCGTCAGAACGTGAGGCATTTGGTCGTTTTTCTACGTTGTGCGAGTGACTAGGTAGAATGAAACATAAGCTTAAGTAAAACTCGCGATTTTGATTTGAAAAATAGAAGACAAATTAATATTTCAAATTTGGAGAAAAAAGGAATACTTGAGGTAGTCGACATGAAACATAAAAAGAGGAATAAAACACGCATAGATAAAATATATATAATACGTGTGGACAATTAATTTATGTTGCATAAATGACATTGAAGAATTCATAAACAAACTTTACAGCAAAACCAAACACTAACCAAAACTAATGGTAAGTCAACCGCTATATTTTTGCTTTTACAGAAATAAAATATAGCATACGTACCTTATTGAAAGAAACATACACTAAAAATAAAATTTTGCTCTACCAAATTAATAGGAAGAAACCACGAACACATTGGGAGTTCGTGAATTTCAATTTAGATTATGTCTTTATGTTCGACCTCGCTATTAACTCATTTGAGTTCGGCCAACGAGTAAATCAGGGTATCTATTTACAAATTCCGTTATGTGATCACAAATGAATGGCCATAAATAAAAAGATATCAATTTTATTAAATTCTGGTTATGATCTCATCAGAAACTGCAATGACTACAAGTTGGATAAAATGGGATTTGTGTTTAATTCAAGCTCGCAAACTTGATTTAAAGAATTGTTACTATCACCCGCGCAATCAATTAGTGTTTAATTGTATTGCCTTTATATTTATTTGTGACGTAAACAGCAATCAGTTAATGTTCGTGACTGCGACGAAATTATGCAGCCGAAATTTGCAGTCAATTATGCGAGACTATTAGATGTGAGAGCCTCATACATAGTTTTTCTCTCTATATATATTCAGTGCGGTTTGATTCTCACTAGTCAGTTTACCGTCCTACTCTGATGATGATCATGGAAGGCCAAAACGCGTCAGTGCGTGCGACTGGCGGTAATTTTGTTATGTTAAATTGTGTTACCTATATATGTACATTTGGCGAAAGCTGAAAACAGTTAATGTTCGCAACTGCATAGAAATTGTGCAGCCGACATTTCCAGTCAAGTTCAAGGTATGCGAGACTACTAGAGCAGCATATCTAAATTTGATTTCCATATATATTCAATGCGGTTAGATCCTCGATAGTTAGTTTGCCGTCATACTCTGATGATGATCATGGAAGGTCGAAACGCGTCAGTGCGTTGCGGCTGACAGTAGTTTTGTTATGTTGTTCGACGATTGGTTAAATACAATGGGATTGGTGTTAACTTCAAGCTCGCAAACTTGATTTAAAGAATTGTTACCACCACCCGCGCAATCAATTATTGTTAAATTTTGTTATGTTGTTCGATGACTGGTTAAATACAATGGGATTTGTGTTTAATTCAAGCTCGCAAACTTGATTTAAAGAATTGTTACCACCTCCCGCGCAATCAGTTGTTGTTTGAATACCTAATTGTTAGCAATTTAGTTCTTGCAAATGGTAAGACGTCACGCGATTTACGAAGTGGTTTAGATTGGAAGACTTGTAAAGGTAATAATTATTGTAAACATAAAATCTTGTGTTCATGCTGTCTTTGATTTATCCTTCTGGTCATAATTAAACTAATTTGTTACTAGGTGCGCAACACCTAATACATATTTGAATATATCTTAGATCTCCGCAACAAGCAGTATCTAATTCTTATTAAGAATTTGACGCCAATGTTATACTTTATTTTTAAAATATTCTATCGTCATATTGATAAATTAACCTTTTTTTGCTTTTGTATTAATTTATATTGCGTTAACCTTTTCATAGGCTTACAAGCCAAGTGGCAATCTGATATTTACCACATATCGCCTTCATTAAAGATTACAAAGACGAGCATAGGCAATGTACATTTAAATTTTAGTGACCGCGCATAAATCATTGACTAAACACCCTTAAAAATTTATTGCAAATATCAGCAATATTGAGCTAGATTAGAATAGCTACATGCCGGAAATGAACTAATGATTTTAAACTATTATAATAACTAAGGAACTAATATTTGATAGAATACGCACTAGTGAAATTGCTTCAAAGTGTCGACGATATGTTGTGGTAGTGAATGTGATATACATATGTTTAACTGAAAAATACATGCAATTCTTGGCTCGTGTAGCATGAAAGATAAATTGCATGAGTTAGAAACATTTGTTTTAGGTCTAGATGCCTCGTTGCGTCAATGCCGGCTACAAATGGGCGAGCTGATTTTCCTTACTTTGTTCGCGATACATAGACTTTTTGAAAGATTATTGGAATATTTGGTGCCTTTGGTGGCAACTATACACGTTGGATTGAACTTCCTCTCTAAATATAAGTTTAGCAACTATAAATTTGTCAATAATCAAATAAGCGGACAGAATGTATGGCCGTTCAGTACATGTTTCTTATTGTTTGAGGTATAGTTTATGATGGATAAGTAAGGATTCTTCCGGCACCGTTTTGCATAACATGGAAAAATAAGCTTTACTTACTTGGTGCAATTTCTTAAAGAATGTCTTCACTAATTTCAGATTAAGTAATGGGTTTATTTATTTCTTCAAAGTTTGGGAGGACTTCGGCTGAGGCTATTTTATTAGTTGCATCTATGCTTGTTTTATTCCGCTATACCACACACATGAAAAATTATAAGAAATACAAATTTGATAAATTATACTAGTTATCTTTATTATTCAAATGTATGGATATCCATGTGTTCAATACTATGATAATCTTGAGATTTGCAACAATTTTTTAATGATATTGCTTAGTTGGAATATGATTATTGATGTTCGAAGTGGTAAAGTGGGTTAACGCAAATTTAACAGTTATCATCTATCAAGAGAGCTTGTGTAATTGAATATAATCTTAGTAATATTGAAAAAAAATAAACTAGCTCTTTCATCGCAGAATCCTCAGAATAGATCATCTTCAATCGATTGGCTATGT
>JAQBSW010002268.1:0-106806 GCA_029291075.1 Eudiplozoon nipponicum
GTTTCTTTTGTGAAATTTTGGCACACTACTATTGTAGTGAATGTATTGTCCGGTGAATGTGGATTTTCTATGTATGGCCAGTGTCAAATCCCCGTTTGCTTCTCGAGTGAGTTTGATGTCAAGGAAGGGAAAACTGTCGTCTTTCTCTACCTCGAGAGTGAATTTGATGTCTGGATCGGTTCCGTTTGCTTGTTTGAGGATTTCGGAAGGGTCTGCTGCTTCTGAGATGAACAACAAGATATCATCTACATACCTTTTGTAGAGAGCGCGCTGGTCAATTACACATTTTAGGCTCGTTTTTTCAAGATTATACATGTATACATCTGCCAGGAGGGGTGCAATGCAGCTTCCCATAGCTACGCCATCGATCTGGCGGTAATATATCCCTTCAAATGTAAATTGCACGTTTTTTGTACATGCTAATATGAGGTTTTTGATGTCATTGGTGTCTATAGGTAAATCAAAAAACTCATTTTTGATAAGGTCACACAAGATCTCCGTTGTCTTATCCAGTGGTATGTTTGTAAATAAGGATGAGACGTCAAACGAGACCATTTTATTCTGTAGGATGTTCTTCCCCTTCAATTCATTTGCTAGTTCGAAGGAGTCCTTGATAGTGTTGCGTTTATGATGCTCCGTATTGGTTCAAGTAGTTTGCAGAGAAATTTGGCTGGTTTATGTTGTGGAGCGTTGATCATTGACATAATGGGCCGCATCGAAGGAGCTCCTGAGGCTGTCACGGCTTTATGAGTTTTTGGTTTGCCGTACAATCTTGCGGTGTTTGTTCCGATTGGTTTTGCTTTTTGGATGTCTTCTGTGAGTTTTGATCTAATCTCGGAGTCAGCCATCGATGTTAGAACATGTTTTTCCATCTTTTTCAAAATTGCATTAATTCTTGATTCGATGTTCGTTGAATCATCTTTCTGTTTGATGCCATGCTTAAATTTAGATTGATCATTTATTATATCGTTCATGGCCTTCCTGTAAGCGTCGGCTTCAAGTATAACAATTCCTGATCCTTTGTCGGGTGTGGCAAGTCGTATGGATTTGTCTGATTGGAGTTTTCTGAGTTCGTCTATGTGCTGTTTTGTGATGATTTGGCTACCTTTGAATTCCTTCTTGTATTGTTCTAGTGCGCTTACTATCTCAGCTTTCAGTCCTTGTCCATTGAATGCATGTGGGGCGGTGTCTTTCGTTAAGTCATTGTAGAAATTTTCCGTTCCAGCCTGAATGTCAATAATGTCACGTTCACTTAGGCTTTTCTTGGTTATGCAGAACTGTGCTCCTAAGGAGAGAAATTCTTTATGGTGTTTTGACAAGATCACTTTTGTATATATGTTAATAAAAGCGTCTGGGTTCGTAGGAAATTTTGATTGTGTAGGAAATTTGTCCAGGTCCCTCGTGAGGTCCTTGGTTTCTTTGTCAGCTGTTATTTACAATAGCGTTTCTATCTTCTTTGTAAAAGCGGTGTATTCGCTGTCGTTCAGTCTTGCAATTTGACAACCCAGTGATTCAATGATTCTCTCAGCATCTTGCGGTTTTTATTGGTTGGCCTTGATGGCATTAAGCAATAAGCGACATAAGTATATTCGTCGGTTTTTGGTTATTTTTCCTGCACTGCTTGAGGAATAGTTTTGCACAACATCTGATTGTAAACACGATTTGAAGAACTTAATTCTTTCTAGAAGTTTGGCACTCATACAATTGGCTGCAACAGAAGTGTTTAGTTCCTGAAGGGTAAAAGGCTGAACCCGCTCTTTAATAATCTTTATATATATATATATATATATATATATATATATATATATATATATATACATATTACACTGTATATTTCTAATTAGGAAGAAAAAACACATTAATAACAAAGTGGATAATGGCCATTTCCTTCAAGAATACTAAACTTCGCTCTGCAATCTTTCATTGATATACATTCCAGGTTTTCATTTGAATATGCGGGTGGCAACAAATATGACTCGCTTTTATTTCTGTTTCTTGTTTTGGCTGGTTAGTACGTGTGTATGCGTTTGTGTCTATGTGTGTGCCTGTTTGCATGTAAAGGTCCTTCTCACTGTATTGCAAAGTGATGTCTGAGATCTGGTCATTATTGTATTGATGGGTTGAGAACTAACCATCTGTTCGAATTGTTCGCTGTTACGTGTACGAGTGCTATTTTTCCAAGTGTAGTCTTTCGTTTCACCTTTTTGCGCATTTTTTTATTCTTCACATGTTAACAGCGCCAGTGTGGATTGCAGTGTTGAACGCTCATATTGTTTGGAAATTTCTGTCACCGTATGCGCATCTGTTTTTTCCACTTCAGTTTGTTGCCAATTCGATTGAATGTTTGTTGATTCCAGTCGAGGGCCTGTTCGGTCTTGCCTAGATACTAGTAAATAGTTGTTTAATTTTTTATTCTTGTCCAGTCGATTAGAATATCATGTTGATGAAACTTTTGAATATATAGGCCAGGATTCTTGTTGTTTTATAAAAAGGGCTTCATAAATAAACAATAATTCTTCTGAAAAACATTATTTAAACATTATTCCGGAGAAAATAAAATTATTTTAGGAAGTAAAATAACCATAAATAAATCTATCATGAATGAGGATACAACACTTGTTTTTCACTGTGATTATGGTGTCAACCCTAACGATGGGACTGGAATTGAAGTGACGAAAATGCGTAAAATCTAGTTCAAACGTCATTTTCAGACAAGCAGCTGATGGACGGCTTCACAGTGAAGGGATAAGTGAGAACACGTCAATCAATGGCAAACAAAATCTGTGCAACTGGAAATGTAAATGAATCAAGATTATACCGACCTACGGGTTAGATCAGTTGTCTCGCACAAGAAAAAGGCGGAATAATTTTTTTTACATAAACGTGCTGCGCAAGGTACAACAACATTTAAACATTTATTTAAGTGAAGATGAATTCAAAAATTGTCATCGCTTCAATCCTACAGTGACAGATTGAGGATGGCTAGTTCAAATCCCAGGTCGAAAGCGACACATATGGGGATCCAACCGAAGGAGAGAATGCCCAAACAAAACATTTTTATAAAAATCGCAATTAGATTCATAGTAGCAAGGTTTTCCTTCTCTCTCTACCCCTCTCCCTCTCTCGTAAATCTCAATAATAATTTATCTAAATTCACTTATATACTTTTATTTCACTCTGTGAGTTATCCTGATAAATTCACTCATAGTAGCAAGGTTTTCCTTCTCTCTCTACCCCTCTCCCTCTCTCGTAAATCTCAATAATAATTTATCTAAATTCACTTATATACTTTTATTTCACTCCTTATGGTTATATGGCAGTGAAACATTAGTCACTTGACTTTTGTGTGGCTGGAAATGATGATGATGATGATGAACATAGCCAAATTCTGCCTAAAAGTATATTCAACACCGATTTACCTTTCTACTTCAAATAAAAGTCTAAACTGATGAATGGTAATCAAACCATCATGTACATCAAAATACATGAATAAATAAGATTCGACCTGTCTACAAAAACAGTGAAAAACAACAATTACGGTGAAATTAAAAAATAATTGATTGCGCGGGTGGTGATAACAATTGTTTAAATCAAGTTTGAGAGCCTAAAGTAAACACCAACCCCATTGTATTTAACCAGTCGTCGACCGTTATAGAAAATCTACCGCCAGTCGCACGCACTGACGCGTTTCGACCTTCCATAATCATCATCAGCAGAGTACGACGCCAAACCGACTATCGAGGATCAAACAGCATTGAAAATATATGGAAATCCAAGTTAGATATGCGGCTCTCACTAATGTATGCGAGACTACTGGACGTGAGAGCTGCATATCTAATTTTGTTTTTAATATATTTGCGAAGCAGACTGATTCTCGCTAGACAGTTCGCCGTCGTACCCTAGCGATGATCATGGAAGGTCGAAACGCGTCAGTGCGTTGCGCAGCTGGCGATAGTTTTGTTATGTTGTTCGACGACTAGTTAAATAAAATTGGATTGGTGCTTACTTCAAGCTCGCAAACTTGACTTAAAGAACAACTACGTTGTATTAGCAGTGCGACGAGTTTGACTGCTAAGTGTGACTAATACCGGTATTAATGTAGCCAATAAGAATGCATCCGTGAGCTAACACAATAACTTCGTCCACAAAGTTGATAAACGAAAGATGGTTCGCGAGTAGAAAGGGAAATTGCTTACTCAACTTTATTTGACGTGCACAACGATAACGCAAAACAAGACAACAGTGAACACTGCCTGAAGAAGCGGAACTCCATAGGCGAGAGTTAGACATGGTGTTTATTTACATACCATATTTGGACAATGCACGTCTGGCATAGTACATTCCCCACCCATACGTGCACGATGTCCCTTGCCAAATAATGCTAGAGACCTAGTCTATATTGTAGATCTGGAGGTCACAATATGAAAAGTGGATCTCCAAAAATACGTATGCATCATGCAAACATGCCGTCCAAACGTAGAATGCCATATATGATGAACAGACTGCGCAACCGTCCAAATATCGCATGAGTTCAGACTTAACGTTGGAGGCCATTTATGGAGCTAAACCTTGACAAAAGAAAATTTCGGATGGGCAATCCCGTGAACCTATGGCAACTACGAATTTCCTGCAAAACAGCTGCTTTACGTTTGAACCAACGTGGCATTTCAGCAATGTGGCATCCTGGTTGCTTTTCGTCGGCATTCGTGCTTATTCTCTGTCGGTAGCATATTTTTGCATTTTTATATTACCCGAAAGTTGAGTTTCCCAAAAAAATGAACAACTCAAACTTTAATGTGCCCATCTGCAAAATCTGAACTTCCATTAATCTTAGAAATTAAACTTTAAGTACTCATTTGTGAATTAGGAATCCAAAGAGACATCGATGCATGGTTCGTCTCATCTGAAAGTACTCGACTTACCGAAAGTTATAGCTGGCATACTCGAAGTCAATCGGTTGCAATCGTAGGTCATCTACGCCCCCTTTGTCCAATCGGAGAATATTATCTAATAAAAGAAAACAACAAGGAAATCAAGGTAATAATTCACAAAGTTACCAATTTGGCGTAAGTTGCCATCTAATGGATGCTGCTATAAGAATCGACATTTATGACACATGCTGCGGTCTCGACTAAATGCAATTTCAACATGCCTAAACGGAGACTTTAGTCCACATTCACAGAGGATCCAAGAAGGACCAGATTAACGAGACTTCAATTCTTTTCCACTTCATAAAAAGAAAAAGTTGCCATATCAATCGCATAGCAGGGCCGAGGGGTCACGTCGATACTAATCACTAATTTGCGATATGAGGCAGATTAGGAAGTTTCCTAATAAGCACGAGAAGTTGCGCTTTAGTAATTTGAAGCTCTTGTTCTCCCTTGACAGAATGAGTGCAAATCATACATCGGATCTAGGTATACGTCTAGAAGAGTTGGCTACGCTTCAACGCTGCTTCCAGCTTATTAGCAACATTAGGTCAGTGCTAATCCCCGTTTGCTGGGTAGCTAACAGAAAACGATTTGCACAGCGTGTGCACCAGGTTGTGATCGAGTATTTAGATTCGACAACCAAATTGAACAAAGTGAGAGCAATACCAAATTATAGTCAATCAGAGGATCCAGTCGCAAACGGGTTCGTGAAAGCCCAGTCTAGTCCGAAGACAGGCCGATGTTTCAATATAATACGTTTCAAGCAATCAAACACTCCTGACTGGTGAAACAATAAGCGAAGCTCCGATTGATTCCGATTTCCCAGTACGCGTCGAGTTTGTCTTCTTATCGGCTGAGTGCGTAGTCGTTCCTTTCTTCCGAAGGCTTCAACATCGTTCCTACTGACCACTGCAAATGAGGTTCGATCCAAATCTTCGTTGACCAGCAATGTTTCGGAACGCTGTTTCCCGTTCCATCATCAGGCGTCTAATCGCAAACGCATACAGTACGAAGATTAGACCGCACCGCATTTCCAGTTGAATCATTCGTAAGAGAGGGACGAATCCAGGCCCAGCCAATAAGAAGACGAACTCGATGCGTGCTTGCAAATGTGGACCAATCAGATCATTGCGAAACTGTGATAGTGCAATGCGACCTCCCGCGAACGCAATTCGCGGAGATTCAACAGATGAAGCTCGCACCGAGCAACCATTCAAGAACTACACTGAGTGTAGCTAGAAAACTGCATCTGGCAAGACGGAGGGTGGAAAGCGGCCGCCGATACTGAGGACACAATTGGAGTGCGGCGGAGGGCATTAATTTGGACCACGAACACCGTTCCCGGGTCAAATGTTGCCTGTGTTGGCCTAGTTTGCTGCTACCTAGTCTTCACGAATTCTTCGGAAGGTGGAAGCAGCGAAAGGCCTGCGATGGAACGTAGAACAGTTGGCAGGAGCACTGGTGTCGCCACGACGGCAGTCAACTTGTGCAGATCCGCTTGTGCTTTTATTTAACCAAACGTGATCAATTCAGACTGCTGGTCTTCGTTTCCTGCACGAGTGCAGTCACCCATGAGATTGTAAGTCTCTCATGTCATCAAATATACGAGCTCCAATGTCAATTCCCGACTACGATCAAGAGGCCATTCAGTTTCAAAACCGCATCATTCGTATTCTGTATCCAATAGATGGGGTCTTGAAAGTGTTTCACGAGCTGCGTTTCAACAACTGGAGGCTCCTGTACTCCATTGTCAAGGCGACCTCCTTAACACGGCAAATCAGAAAATAAAATTTGAAGAGGACAAGTTTTGACGCTGCATCCAAATCAGTAGTAACATCGTGTCAGTGATGAATGCTATCTACCGGGCGCCTGGCAACAACCTTCTTGTGGGACCTACGGATCAAGATGACGCAAATTCCGCTTCGAGGTACGCTGCCGATCGCATTCGTACTGGACTCTATGCACGGCAGCGCGGCCAATGGAGACAGCTATCGGCGAAAGCGACAAATTAAATGCTCTATTTTCCCAACATATAACACGTCAACGTTCGTGTAGGTCGGCACAGCGTTTCCTGTGGCTTGGATGGCGACACACATATCCTTGTCGTTAACCAACTTCATAGAGAATAAGAAGGAAGCTAAGTGATTAATCATTGAAACTTCCGCCTTACTACGCTCAGGGCAATTCAAAAGCAGTTTGTACTACACGGAGTAAACGAACGTCATCGAGCACGCCTAAAAACCTGACATGCATTTTTTCTCCAAGCCATACATCAATTTGGATAGATGTGCGCGGATTTAGTTAATCCGTCACTAGTTAGTAGGTTAGCGATAAACAACAATCCAATCGATTAATCTGTCGCGGAACATATAGCTAGACTACCGTCAATCGCACGTACTGACGCGATTCGACCTTCTATGCTCATCATCAAAGTACGACGGCAAAATGACTAGCAAGAACCAAATCGCAATGCATATATATATATATATATATAGATTGTACAAGACGGTAAATATCGGAATCACCATTTCCTAATGGACTTTATGTTGCTTTATTAAGCTGCGTGTTGTCATCGATAATATTAAGCATAACTTTAGTAAGACTTGCTATCTTTTCCTGTGATGGGTGTTGGTATCAAGCAAAACTGGCCCAATGCTTATAAACGTCTACGAGCTTCAACACAAAATAGCAAAGTTCACTAACAAAACATATCTGCAGATGCAGGGCAGGGCACACACACAAAATCGCCATTGCGAAATCAGACACGCCTCCTGCGGAATAAAGAGCGATTAAACAATAATTGATTGCGCGGGTGGTGGTAACAATTATTTAAATCAAGTTTGCGAGCTTGAAGTAAACACCAATCCCATTATGTATTTAACCAGTCTTCGGACAACATAACAAAACTACCGCCAGCCGCAACGCACTGACGTGTTTCGACCTTCCATGATCATCATCAGAGTACGACGGCAAACTGACTATCGAGGATCAAACCGCATTGAATATATATGGAAATCAAATTTAGATATGCGGCTCTCACCTCTAGCAGTCTCGCATACATTGAACTTGACTGGAAATGTCGGCTGCACAATTTCTATGCAGTCACGAACATTAACTGTTTGCAGCTTTCGCCACATACACATATATAAGCAATACAATTTAACAATAATTGATTGCGCGGGTGGTGGTAACAATTCTTTAAATCAAGTTTGCGAGCTTGAAGTAAACACCAATCCCATTGTATTTAACCAATCGTCGAACCACATAATAAGAAGCGATTGTTGTTAATGGAATTATAGGAATTCGAAAACTGCTAATGCATACGTAAACATAAGCAAAACTTACTCTCTTGAAAGTCGTTGTGGCAAAACACAACTGGGAATGTGTCCAAATAGCGATCTATCAGCATCGATCTAAAAAAGCAACATTGAAAAAAACACATTTAATGTAGCAAGGCAAGCAGATGTCATGCACAACACCATCAACATACGATTTGCACTTTTTTTCCATTCTAACCATATAGTGGTATTAAGGAAAGCACCAATGCACACTAATCGTGAACTGTTAGGGACAATAATGTTGCGAATAAAGGCATTAAATAAGTAATAAATAAAAAAATGTAATGATATTCACATAAAACATCGCTTTCTTAATTAACTGAATGCGCCTTTATCGCATCATACAAAATATAAAAAAGGTAATATTATACACAAAAAGCATCACTTTATTAATTAATTAAATACGCCTTTGCCGCATCGTGTAAATGCACACTTTGAAGTCACAAATGTCTCACAAAGTGGAGAACATAATAATATTAATATTAAGAAAAATTTAAGAAAAATTAAAAATCGAATTTTTAATAATTGCGAGAACTGAGAAGGAGAAACTTCGGTTCAGCGCGAAAGCTTGGCATACTTCACGAAGCATGAAATGCACACCGTCTAAATCGCTAAAGGCTGATATACAACATTAATATTGACAAAGAAAGACAATCAATTTTCAAATAGATCATTTCAGTTCCATTTTTACCACTGAGACAGTAGGGCAACTATTCGATGGATTCAGCTTCAAGTTACCGGATTTTACGTAGATTTTTTTGTTATAAACTAAGCTTTGCATACGGTAGCAAATGACACCCAGGAATTAGACCGGTTTCATCCTTACGAGGCATCCATTAAGTACTTGCCAGAAGTGCAAGAATCAGAGTTCGAATGGAGCATGTTTGTTTCAGTCTACCAATTCATGGAATGCGCAGTCAAGACTCCCATTACGATCAGTTACCAGTTAGGTAACTAAATTAGTTTTCTGTCAGTCTTTCTCGCAGGTAGAGTTTATTTGGCGACAATACCGGCCTAAGTAAGCACGAAACGAATGTGCATGAGATTATACTTTCCGTTCTGGCTGCCTTTGGTTTATCCTTCTGGTCACAACTAGAACTAATTTGTTACTAGGTTCGCAAAACCTAATACATACTTGCATACATATTAGTTCTTCGCAACAAACAGTATTTAACTGTAATATATTGAATTGAATGATGTCATGCTTACCGCGAAATGTGATAACTGATATCGATGAAGGCCAGAGTGTATGGTTTAACTGGAGTAACAGGTGTTCGGAAATTGTTGTAATTCTCAATTTGGGTGAACTTTAGCATAAATTTATATCCATCAGGTTGGTATCATGTACCGACTCGGAAACCATAGTGTTAGTATCCGGTACTCATCGATTTCAAAAAAGGTATCAGTTACTAACACAATAGCCATAGTGTTAGTATCCTTTACAGACTCGGTATATATATTATATAGTGTGAGTTAGCATTGAAGTCGCATTGTCGTTGACTTTAGATTATGTTAGCTTCACTATTACAGGTTTACACATTCGTCTACGAGATTGTACCCGTCCTATTATTCCACATTAACTACCAAATATATAGTGGTTAAAGGGCGTAATACCGGCTCCTACTGATAGAGTGTAGTAAACTGTAACGAATGTGCATGAGTTTATACTTTCCGTTTATGCTGCCTTTGGTTTATCCTTCTGGTCAAAACTGAATAATTTGTTACTAGGTACGCAAAACCTAATACATACTTGCATATATATTAAGCTCTTCATAACCAACCAGTATTTAACTGTAATATATTGAATTGAATGATGTCATGCTTACCGCGAAATGTGATAACTGATATCGATCAAGGCCAGAGTGTATGGTTTAACTGGGAGTAACAGGTGTTCGGAAATTGTTGTAATTCTCAATTTTGCGTGAACTTTAGCATAAATTTATATCCATCAGGTTGGTATCATGTACCGACTCGGCAAAACCATAGTGTTAGTATCCGTGTACCTCATCGATATCAAAAAATTTTTGTATCAGTTACTAACACAATAGCCATAGTGTTAGTATCCTTTACAGACTCGCTCTCTCTCTCTCTCTCTGTATATATATATATATATGTGTGTATGTATATGCATATGTATATGTCGAGCGAGTTTGCGTTGAAGTCGTGTTGTCGAGACTTTATGTTATGTTACACTATTACAGGTTTGTACACATTCGTCTAGGAGATTGTACCGTCTTATTATTCCTACATTCTTCTACCTAAATATATAGTGGTTAAAGAGCGTAATACCGGCTCCAACTGATGAGTCGCCAGTAAGCATCGAAACGAATGTGCATGAGATTATACTTTCCGTTCATGCTGTCTTTGGTTTTATCCCTTCTGGTCACAACTGAACTAATTTGTTACTAGGTTCGCAAAACCTAATACATACTTGCATATATATTATTTCTCCGCAACAAACAGTATTTAACTGTAATATATTGAATTGAATGATGTCATGCTTACCGCGAAATGTGATAACTGATATCGATCAAGGCCAAGTGTATGGTTTAACTGGGAGTAACAGGTGTTCGGAAATTGTTGTAATTCTCAATTTGGGTGAACTTTAGCATAAATTTATATCCATCAGGGTTGGTATCATGTACCGACTCGGCAGAAACCATAGTGTTGGTATCATGTACCTTTCATCGGTTCTAGTGTTTGTATCAGTTATTGTAACACAATAGCCATAGTGTTAGTATCCTTACAGACTCACTCTCTCACTCTCTCTCTATATATATACATATCCTGTGTATGTATATGCATATGTATATATATCATAGAGCGAGTTTAGTCGTTGAAGTCGTGTTGTCGAGACTTTATATAGCCTTCACTCATTACAGGTTTACACTATTCGTCTAGAAGATTGAATACCGTCCTATTTTCCTACATTCTTCACCTAAATATATAGTGGTTAAAGGGCGTAATACCGGCTCCTACTGATGAGTCGCCAGTAAGCATGAAACGAATGTGCATGAGATTATACTTTCCGTTTATGCTGCCTTTGGTTTATCCTTCTGGTCAAAACTGAACTAATTTGTTACTAGGTTCGCAAAACCTAATACATACGTGCACGAGATTATACGTTCCGTTCATGCAGACTGGTTTATCCTTATGGTCTTATTTGAACTAATGTGTTACTATATGCGAAACACCTAACAGACAATTTATTATAACGGCTGGTTGCAAACCACACAGTTATAATTAAAGAATAATGTCAATCAGTTCGACTGGGATGATAAAACAAACAGAAGCAAAAAAAGCAATAAATGAAACCGCGACACTCACTGAATCCATTCAGCTTCGACGAATACATCGTTTTCGATTAGAAACTCCCGAATGAATTTTGGAAGATCAGGTGACACTTTAATTGACTTCGAATTGGGCAAATTAATCGCGTCCAAATACGGATGTTTACGTTTGACTCTTTTTGGATCAAATTCGTCTTTCAATTCGGATGCTTGGAAGTTTGGCTAAAAGATGAAGAAGAATAAGAAGTAAAATTCACCATGTCAGTTAAATAAAGCAAAAAAAAATAAATTAGCGACAAATTAAAAAAAAATCTAATTTCGCGTACAACTAAGAGATATTACGCTCGAAGGAAAACAATCCATAGAAATATCATTTTTAAACTTCTGTAGGTAAGTTATACTGCAAATTGTAAACTTTGTTTTGTCAGAGTAGTATATATTCAAAATGGTTCCAATTCGCAGTTTTGGTGAAGCTTAGCCTATCTCCCACAACTATGGGGTAGGCACATTTTACAGGTATGGTACATGTAGCACGGCCATATTTAGGGTCATGTTTTTTTCTTTCTCGTACAGACTACTAATTTTAGTTCCACAATCATGTTCGAAATGTCAGATTAAGAATAGTCTTCATTTTAGTAAATCAGGTCATTTTTCCAGATCAGTCACGTTCACTTTGTTTAAACTGATTTTATGGAATCATGAAAGCATGATTAACACTCATAAAGGCTATTTTGATCACACACGATTGTTATGAAGTTGACTGTACATATAATGGCTGGTGGTCAATATTTAATTTATTGTGAATCAACAGACTAATTGTATTCATCTGGCGCCAGCACATGTGTGAAAACAAAAGCGGTAAGGGAGCGCAAGGCGTCCGCCAATGGTTACGCCGATAACATCCTCAACATAAGCCATAGTTTTCGGTGTAAGCGTAATCGAATAAGAAAAACGCCGGAAAGTTATGCCCATACCTTGGCATAACTGAGTAGAGTATAATTAAGCATGTACCATTTAATGAGAACGAGAACCATTGTGAGAATTACCGGCCCGGTCGGGCTTCACAGCGCTCCGATTATGGCCAATAAATGTTTAAACGCGTCAATTAGAGAGAATGAATACAGTTTCATTTAGCAGTGCATCCGGTAAACAGGCGAGATGCGTCTAAACCTATTAGGTTAACTAAAATAGGATGTGTGAAATCCGCAAGGAAGCTGTATTGCTGATGTCACCTTGTCCGAATGCTAACTTGGCCGTAGTGGTGTTGTGGCGAGGTTTAGTTAACCACATTTCTGTGAGTTATCCTGATAAATTTACTCATAGTAGCTAGGTATTCCTTCTATCTCGGTCTCTCTCTCTCCCTCTCATAAATCTCACTAATAATTTGTCTATAATATTATTTCTGCTTTCATTTATATATTTTTTTTCATTCCTTATGGTTATATGGCAGTGAAACATTAGTCACTTTTGACTTTGGTATGGCTGGACATGATGATGATGATGATGATGATGATGATGATGATGATGATGATGATGATGATGAAAATAGTCTGTCCTAATAATTCAGCATTTTAGTTGACAATTGGTTCACTTTAAAAAAAATCAAGTTTGCGAGCTTGAAGTAAATACCAATCCCATTGTATTTAACCAGTCGTCGAACAACATAACAAAACTATCGCCAGCCGCAACGCACTGACGCGTTTCGATCTTCCATGATGATGATCATCAGAGTACGACGGAAAACTGACTAACGTCGTACTCTGAAGATTTGATCCTCGCTAGTCAGTTTGCCGTCGTACTCTGATGATCATCATCGTAAGGAGGTCGAAACGCGTGTGCGTTGCGACTGGCGGTAGTTTTGTTATGTTGTTCGACGACTGGTTAAATACAATGGGATTGGTGTTTACTTCAAGCTCGCAAACTTGATTTTAAATAAGTGTTATCACCACCCGCACATTCAATTATTGTTTAATTGAATTGATTTACTTTTCGATTCAGAAAATTGTGCCAGTTGAAGCGCCCCCTGTCCCACTCACCTAACTTAGCTACGTCGACAATAAAGTACTTGCTAAAGACTCAGTAGCGCATCAGAAGTAAAAATGGTTAATTGTTGGCATTTAAAAAAACAGATGGCCAATAACTGTCCATCCGGAATCATGAGACGCCTAAGATTATGCTGAATTACGCCCACCTATCAATCAATAAAAAAACTCGTTCTGAACTCCCTGGAGGCAATGGACGAATAGTCATTTGGCAATAATTCCAAACGTTGTAGCCTTGCAGGCCGATATCAAACTTATGACAGGCTGTATTTTTAAAACGGAAAATCAAATGGGTTTAAATTAAATGGTGAATACATATTTGCAATTGCGCAACACACTGTTGAAACCTCTCACGTATGTTCTCCAGACGCGGCATTAAAGATAATTACTAAATTCAATAACAGAAGGTAGTTAGCCACTTACGAAGCCTTATGGATAAACAGACAGCAGACGCATTTATGCAAGCAGAAGAAGCATGTTCGGGCATTGAGCTCGAACTTGAAGTGATGCACGTAATTGATTGGTTTCCGTTTTTTCACACTCTCTCTATGTTCACATATTTTTCTACCTTGTTTTCCTTTCCAATTCATATATGATGATATGTTCATTAGTAGATACTTGAGGAGATAATGAGGAAGGAAGCGTTTCTTGTATCTGATAAAATTTCTTTTTATTTTTGCACATGGAAGGTGCTATGAATTTTATTAAAGCTCGCATTTCAAAGAATATATATATATATATATATATATATATATATATATATATATAAGTCAATAAGTCATAATATTAATACTGGTACTTACTACTGTTAACTTTAATATTTAGTTTTATACATTTTAAAAATCGTAAATAACACACCTTCCTTTACCAGCAATCAAATAGAAGCAGCCGTTAATTGAACAATATACATGCGAAAGTTGTCGATCCACATACGTTGGCCGATCGAAGAGACGGTTCGTTACTCGAATGAGAGAACATTGTAACTTCAACGCCTGTTTTAAATCAAGTGGTGAATACACCTCTGCTATTGCGCAAAACATGGTTGATAACTCACACGTTTGTTCTCCGGACGTAACATTTAAAATAATTACGAAATGTAATAACAGCAGCAGTTAGCCACACACACACACACACACACACACACACACACACACACACACACACGAAGCTTTATTGATAGACAAACTGCAGCCGGATTTATGCAAGCAGAAGAAGCACATTCGGGCATTGAGCTTGAACTGGAGGTGACGCACGCAATTGATTGTTTTTCCCCAATTTTACACACTCTATATGTTTACATTTTTCTATCTTTTTCTGCTTTTCAATTTATGTATAATGAGATGTTCATTTGTAAATACATGAGAAGAATATGAGAAAGAATCTGTTCTTGTATCTGATTAAAATTCTTTTCCTTTTTGCACAGGGAAAGGTTACTATGAAATGGTATTTATTAAAACCTAATTAGTTTATAAAATTAGGAATAGACGTTTATGCTTGGACGCATTCAGCGCCATAAGCACATAGAATTTTCAGGTATCTAATTAAAAACAGTCACAAGTCTTACCAAAGATGAGTGACTAATTTTTCGAGCTTCAATTGCCGATAATGGGCACGTCAAAGAGAGAAGAAATCGACTGAGCATTTTAAATATGTAAAGCGGTGCCTTCGGCAGGGGCATTTGGAGCTGATGAATTCTCGCCAGATGAAATGCAATCTCAAAACTGATCCTGGCATCGGATAGTTCTTCAGTGCGCAGTGGTCGGGACTAGAAAATAATAAGCGTAAACAATGGCATTAAAATTGACGCAATAAACACAAAGAAACCACTGCTATTCAATTATGACCAATAAATTCATGCATGCACGCATACTAACATACGTAAACACACACACACACACATAAATTCATATTTACTTATTAAAAAATAAAATAATACATGTATACATTTAAACATACAAACACACATGCATACATACGCACAAACATAAATAAAGAAAAACATATACACACATGCATAAAACCTACACACGTACACAAATATAATCATACATAAACACAAACACACATTTATGCATACATACATACATACATACATACATGCATACAAAAAATACATACATTTATACATAAAAACATAAATACATACATATACAAACACATCCAAACATACATACATAAATACATATATATATATATATATATATATATATATATATATATATATATAAATATATATATATATATAAATGCATAGATGCCTACATACATACATACATAAATACATACATGTATACATACAAACATAAATACATACGTATACGCACACATACAAACATACATGCATAAATTCATGCATACATACATACATACATGGATACATAAATACATACATGTATACATAAAAACATACATACATACATACATACATACAAGCATGTATAACACATACATATCTGCAGACATACAAGCATACAAACATACGTACATGCACACAAACATACATAAAGCATCGCATACATACATGGATACATATATACAAGCAAACATACATACATGCATAAATACATACATACATACATACATACATACATACATACATACATACATACATACATACATACATACATACATACATACATACATACATACATACATACATACATACATACATACATACATACATACATACATACATACATACATACATACATACATACATACATACATACATACATACATACATACATACATACATACATACATACATACATACATACATACATACATACATACATACATACGTACGTACATAAATGTATGCATACTTACATAGCAACATAGCTAATAAACAAGTAAATAAAATTTTCAAGACCATATCCCTTAGTTTTCATTAGTTTAAGCAGTATTGTTGCTCTACAGCTGAATTGACCATTAAGGTGCTGTGTAGAAAATCAGTAGCCTCACATCTGTGTCTTATCCAGGTAAATATAAGCATAGTAACCGGGTCCAGCCCGTCGTAAATCATTCTCCTTTAATAATGCGTTTGTCTAAACTATAACTTTTGTCGTTATTAAAATATTCTTAATTTTTGTTATTTTTCTTATGGGTGTATGCTAGTGAACCATTAATTAATAATGGCTTTTGTAACGCTGTGCATGATGATGATTAACTCAAACAGGTGTATGCGACTCTACACAAAACACGTGAATTGACAACGCGTTGTGCTTGACAAAACTTCGCTTACCGGTACATATTCTTCAATTCGGCCGCCACCAAAGACTCCGTACAATTTCGGGCCCATTCCGCGCTCTGATAGCAACGCGAACAGCACGGAGTCCAACAAAACTGAGTGGTCGCTTTGACGAGTTAAAGTGCCGTATACACGTATTATTAGCTGGCGCGGAGACGACTGCTGCTTGTGCCAAATCGAGGAGCACCTGTGATGGCGACGCCCGACGACTCTCGTTGGCAGGTTATTACTAGCAGACGTTAGGTCGTCATCGCAAACAGGAAAACTGTCAGCTGCATTTTCGCTTGTCGAACAGATTATAACCTTTTTGCATCTGAATAATTTCACAAAAAATAGGTGAAACTGTTTAGAGATTATTAATCTACCGTCTAACCGTTTTATGGTGAAATGGCATGGATAAGTTTTAGTTTCTCACGTATACAGGTAGTGCTGTCCAGTGCTCCGCAGCCAATAAATGCATCTATCTGGAATCTCCAATGACACCACAGCGTATTTACCCCGGCAAACATTTTCAGACGTACTATCTTTGCTGCACCGGTGTTTTGTCACTCAAGAATCTCTCACACATTTCAATAAACAGAAAGTCTAAGGTAATCAATTCAAGCACATTGTCGAACCTCCTTGACGAGGTTGAGACTCGGGAAGTAACCAAAATTAGCTGAGAGTGCTAGTACAGGTCGGTTTAGTTTAGGAGATATCCAACTGAACGTCGGGAGGCATTAGTCAGGAACAACAATTACGAGTTGAACAGTTATTTATGACCGCCGCACCATCAGCAGCAAACCTAGATGCGGATCGCGAATATCAACGGTTAGGTGACTGTCTCACAAGAATTAAAGCATCATTCATTGCGCAAGTGCCGGTAAGAACTCCTTACATTAAGTTTGAGAGCTTAAAGTAAACACCAATATCATTGAATTTAACCAGTCGTTCAATAACATAACAAAACTACCGCCAGTTGCACGTAACGACGCGTTTCGACTCTCCATGACCATCATCATAGTACGACGGCAATTTGACTACATAAACGCCTATTATGGAAGGTTAAAACGCGCCAGTACGGGTAACCGACTTTAGTTTTGCCATGTTGCTCTACGACTAATTAATTACAATGGGATTGGTGTTTACTTCAAGCTCGCAAACTTGATTGAAAGAATTGTTACCACCACCCGCGCAAACAATTATTGTTTAAATTGTATTGCCTATATATGTATATGTGGCGAAAGCTGCAAACAGTTAATGTTCGTGACTGCATAGAAATTGTGCAGCCGACATTTCCAGTCCAGTTCAATGTATGCGAGACTGCTAGAGGTGAGAGCCGCATATCTAAATTTGATTTCCATATATATTCAATGCGGTTTGATCCTCGATAGTCAGTTTGCCGTCGTACTCTGATGATGATCATGGAAGGTCGAAACGCGTCAGTGCGTTGCGGCTGGCGGTAGTTTTGTTATGTTGTTCGACGACTGGTTAATTAAAATTGGATTGGTGTTTACATCCATTTTTGGGCTGACTGTCTAGAGCCCGCCGGTTTTGACGCCGGTAATTTCTATGGCTACAGGCTAAACTGCGATAGAGCCCAGTAGCCAAAAAACCAACATGCCAAGCCATTTCTGGCGGACTGCTCGAGAAGTATCAGAAGCGTAACTATGCCTCTGTATTTGTATGGGTGTGAATTATGCTCAGAATTTAAGCCGTCAGTCGCCTGCCACGATACCACTCATGGAGCTATAGCATGCCGGTAAAATACATTACAGCCAGTAACAAAATCAACTGGAACATTTTCAAGTAAAAGATATTTGCCATTGGTCAGGCCCGACATGATTTGCAAAGTCAGCCCGCCTCGATATCACTCCAACGTCGTTTGATCAAAAACTACGGTGGCGACGAGGCTGCAAAACACCGTCTCAGACTTACCTCTCGCACGTATTCGGATCAAAAGTCGATTTATCGCGAGGAGAAACTGCCGGATCTTCGTCTGAACCCGAGGTACACTCATCACTCGACTCCGACACGTCGTTCAGTTGACTTCGCGCACCACGACAACTTGAAATCTCCACGTGACGACTGTTCACGCGCGTATCTTTACCGTGCCGATTCGACTTTAACTCCGCCAGGTATAAGTAGTTGCTAAGTCCACCACTAAGAAAAAAATAACAGGCAATAAATCCAAACCAACGTTAGAAAATTTAATTTAAAACAATTCAAATCGTACAACAAGTCCCTTTACAAACAAATAACTAACATATGTAAATATGAAATTAAATTTACATTGACAAATATAACATGAGTTTATATTTAACAATCATCGACTGTGCAGGTGGAGGCAAAAATTATTTAAATCAAGTTTCCGAGCTTGAAGTAAACACCAACCCCATTGTATTTAACCTGTCGTCGACCAACATAGCAAAACCACCGCCAGCCGCAACGCACTGACGCGTTTCCACCTTCCATGATCATCATCAGAGTACGACGGCAAACTGACAAGCGAGGATCAAACCGCATTGCATATATATGGAAAGCATACATTGTACTTGACTGAAAATGTCTCAGGATGTAAAGTTATTATTTCAACTATATATATATATATATATATATATATATATATATATATATATATATATATATATATATTCTTAATTATACCCACATTATACCTTCAAGATATTACACAATTTATTTTCTTATTAGAAAGAAAAAAAGCACAATAACAAAAGGATAATGGAATTTATTTCTAGATTTCTAAACTTCGCTTTACAATCTTTCATTTATATCCATTTTTGGTTTTCATTTGATTATGTGGGTGGCAACAAATCTGATTTGGTTTTAATTCTATTTCTTGTTTTGGCTGATTAGAAATAGAATGGAAGTAAAACCGAGTCGGAATTGTTGCCACCCACATAATCAAATGAAAACCCAGAATGTATATAAATCAAAGATTGTAGAGCGAAGTTTAGAAATCTAGAAATAAATGGCCATTATCTTCTTTGTTATTAATGTGTTGCTTCTTCCTAATTAGAAATATACTGTATAATATTCGAACAAAGGACATTATAAAGAATATATATATATATATATATATATATATATATATATATATATATATATTCTTTTGAAATGTGAGCTTTAATAAAATTCATTGTACCATTCCTGTGTGCAAAAACAAAAAGAAATTTTATCATAAATAAGAAAATTTTCTTTCTCATGGTCTTCTCAAATATCTACTCATGAACATATCTTTATATATAAATTGGAAAGCAAAACAAGATATAAATATGTGAACAAAGAGAGTGTGAAAAATAGAAACCAATCAAATTGCGTGCGTCACATCCAGTTCAAGCTCAATGTTTGTACGTGCTTCTTCTGCTTACATAAATCCGGCTGCAATTTGTTTATCCATAAGGCTTCGTATGTGGCTAACTCCCTTTTGTTTTTGCATTTAGTAATTACTTTGAATGCTACGTCTGGAGAACATACGTGCGATGTTTCGATGATGTGTTGCGCAATAGCAGACGTGTATTCACCATTTGATTTAAAACAGGCGTTCAAGTTGCAATGTTCTCTCATTCGAGTAATTAACCGTCTGGTCGTACGTAGGCCGATCGACCATGATAACAAATATTTAAATCAAAGTTGCGATCTTGATATAAACAACATATATATATATACATATATATATATATATATATATATATATATATATATATATATATATATATATATATATACCATTACATATGCATTTTCATACGTACTATAAGCTATGCACGTGGCATAACGTAGAAATAAAAATATCTCTAGGAGACGGGTTTTCTTGTTATTGGGAAATCGCAATATAGACGAAACCGGTCTACTGGATGAATTGTCCGCTGTAGATTATACAACGCTTAGTTTATAGTGACAAATGGGTACAGTGGTATCTCAAGATAAGCAGCCTAACATACGAGATTTTTTGAGATACGAGCCGTAGCTCGGGTTATATTTTCGTTCAAGATACGAGCCAAAATCCCAGAGACGAATCGTGTTTCCGGAGCGTCTCGCTAGTTGGCGCGCAGGGTAAGGCATCATCCGAGAGAATCTCTCGCTTACTGGCACATGTTACCCGCTTGAATCGAAGTGTATATTGTGCGCTGTACTCTTTTTTGATTGATTACTGAACTTTTTTTGGGTGTTATCATGGGGCCGAAGAAAGTGAGTGCTAAGGACAATGGTGACAGGAATAAGAGGATGATGTCGATAGAACTAAAGCAAGAAATAATAGAAAAAAATTAGCGTGGCGTATGAATGATTGAACTCGCAAAGATCTATGATCATAGTACATCGACAGTTTGTACGATATTGAAGCAGAAGGATGACATCAAGAGTGCTACACCAGCAAAAGGAGCCACAATTCTTTCCCAATTAAGGACAAATATCCACGAGGAAATGGAGAAGCTTCTGCTCGTGTGGGTGAAACAGAAGGAGTTGTCAGGAGATACACTGACGGAGACGGTAATATGCGATAAGGCACGTAGTATTTATGCCCACTTAGTAAGGAAAAAAAGCAGGCAAAAGCAAAGTTCTTTGGATACATTTTTTATTGAAAAGAGCTGCGAGTGAAATTACAGGAAGTGCAGACAAGTAAACATAAGAAGTGATAATTAAATTTACGTAAATGTTAAGCTTAGTTTAAGTTTAAAGTTACGTGCATTGTTTTAAGCTTTTTCTTTCATTTGAAATAAGGAATGTGTAGTTTTAGTTTTAAAGTTACGAAAATAGTTTTAAGTTCTAAAAAGCGCCGTTTACGTACGTGTCTAGAGTGCCCTCATCCCTTCCTCCTTCCTCCTCCTAGCCGTTCGCCTTCGTTAGCCGCACTCATCTGTCTCCAAAGTAAGACTATTATGCTAAATAACTCTTCCTTTTAAATATTTATTAGGTGTTGCGAACCTAGTTACAAATTAGTTCAATTGTGACCAGAAGGATAAACCAACCGAACTAATTTGTTTCCAGGTTTGCAACACCTAATACATACTTGCACATATATTAGTTCTCCGCAACAAGCAGTATTTAACTCTTTTATTTCTTTATTTCATATTTTTTATGTATCTGTTAATTATACATGTTTGTTTGTTATTTAAAAACATTAATTTATTCATCATTTACAATTGGTTGGGGATTTTTCATAGGTCCTGAACGGATTAAATCGAATTCAGTTATTTTAAATGGGAGAAATTCGTTTGAGATACGAACCGATTGACTTACGAGCTCGGTTCTGGAACCAGGTATCACTATATACATATATATATATATATATATATATATATATATATATATATATATATATAACTACATATATAGTGAGTTGGCTTCGAAGACTTTATATAACTAAAAAGTACAATCTGTCCTAAGTAACTGGTTAAAAGGCATCGCTGTTTAAAAATTTCCTTCAGCAGCCGCAAATTGTCACTGGCGTCCGGTGGTTTGTGTACAGCTATGACTTGTTTGGCTCCACGTGGTGTACTAAAACGCTAAGAGTTAGTAGGCAGGTGAACGAAGAGAGGTCAGACCAGTACACAAGCATCTCATTACTACGAATGCGCGACAAATAATTCACTATCAATCCACACATAACTATGAACATCATGGTTATGCGACAGTGAAGCATCAGTTAGTTATGCTGGTGTAATTTTGTGTTTAAGTAGTTGTAGTAGTATTATTACCCACTTAATAATAATAAGAGTTAACTCCACGGTTAAACCGCAATTGAGGCTTCGCGTGAGATAGGATGGGCGTATCTAGATAGTAACGGCGATGTCCCGTCGCCGGTACGACTAGTCAGGTATAGTAGAACGCCAGACACGAAATTTCCAAGACTGTAGGTTATCATATGTTTACAACCAGATAATACTCTTTAAAAGTATAAACAACACTGCTTTAAAGATAATACAAAAAGTGCTGGAAAGGAACACTAATTGCATTGAAGTTTTATGGCAGGGTTTTGACGACATACACCTTTTCAGTATAATCTAAACATTCCTAAGGCAGCAAAAGAAATTCGCTAGGTAGACAGATTTAGACATTATTGGGAACACGTCTGGTAATTGCAAGAAATTTCCGCGACTGGGGCCAATTTGTTTCGGTGTCTTGCACTCACATCACCGGTTTACTTTGCTACCTTAAGCCGTGCTTAGTAAATTGAAATTCAAATTATGTTGGTGATTCCGAGGATAGCACAGATGACAAGGAACGAAGCACTAGGATCGTCATGCAGACAATTGCACAATAGAAATGTGGGAGAACAGTCAAAAATAAGAAAGAACTGCATTTAATTGAACCATGCTTGCCTTATCGGTTCGATTATAATATTTTCTGGATTAAGCCATTGTTTCGCCATGATCTTTCCACATTGTCGCTTCAGCTTTTCAATTAGACTTATTTGAAGCTGTCTGTTGAACTCAATATCGGTCTTGGACGCATTGTCCGGACACGGAACATAGTCAGGCTCCATCTAAAAAGAAAATAAATAACAAAGAACGACGCTGATGACAACAATAACTTGACCTCAGAAATAAATCGCGTGGTGAAGCGCAAATCAACTATAAAACGGGTTTACACAACAGAGTTACAAAAGAATATTTTATTTTCGTCAAAAATCAACTGGACTGCAACATCTGACACTTTCTACAGTCAAATTTTGCTAGCTCGAAGGGTTCAAATGGGTTATAATTAAATGCTTACAGAACAACAAGCATGACCTAAGGAACGTATAAGCTGAGGCACGCCCATACGCGTACAAATAACACTGAAGTGACTAGTGAACTAATTTGCGAGCGAAACAAAAAAAAAACGCTAGCATAACAGGTTCAAAGGTAACAAAAATAAAGCAAAGCTTCAAATGTACAAAAATAGATGGAATCAAGTACACGTGTCCAGGATAGCAGAAAAAGATTCCGTGTAATTCGCGCAAAAACACGTCTGTTTTACACGATGGCCTCCAGTATAACTTACGTGAAGAGGACAGAGTTCACCAGTCTCCTATCGTAAACGCCCCCCCCCCAGTTAGTACCCTAAAAAACGCAATGTGGTCCGTAACTAGATGCGACGAAAATGGAACATAAGAGAAAGTCGTACAGAACTGGTCGGTTCGCACATACTCAATCAAATTAACGCCGGCTGTCAGCCAGCTGAGAATCACCTAAATCCAACAGAACGAAAAGAGCGATTTAGGAAATCTGTTAATGTGACAATAGCCAAAATCGTCAATCCTCCAATAGCTAAGATGCGTAAAGGACACAGGCCACAACTACCACAAAGGAGGTCAAAGAAAATAGACTATCAGTTAACCCAGTTAGAGTGAATGGTGGACTTCAAAGGATGCATTATTGAAGAACTTAAGTAATAGCGGGAGGCCCTAACAACAGAGATAAATGGTTAGATTCCTTCTATTCCAATGCCGCGTTTTGCGTACGCGGGTAATAGCTTTACACGGGCACTTACACAAAGATCCGATTGATCACAATTTCCAATTTTGTTTTGTCTTTA
Source organism: Eudiplozoon nipponicum (assembly GCA_029291075.1). Lineage (NCBI taxonomy): Eukaryota > Metazoa > Platyhelminthes > Monogenea > Mazocraeidea > Diplozoidae > Eudiplozoon > Eudiplozoon nipponicum. The sequence goes on from JAQBSW010002268.1 coordinate 24,373, forward strand.
ATCGGGTTGACTTCTTATTCGTTCAACTGGAAATGCGGTTCTATCACATCTTTGTTTACTGGCGACGTTTCGGTGCCTACTTTCCAGCACCATCCTCAGGCAACACAGTACAATAATCACAATAGCAGATTTAAGCAAATGTGGTAACCTCGTTCCAAAACCATTCCTTCTAATCGAAATAAGTTATAACGACAAGAAAAAGAAAAACTAGCTTGTCACATGAAACGAATCGCAGGTTCTGATGGACACAGGATCTGCAAGAAGAACATCTATTTCAGATATAATGTAAGTTACGAGCTGATAACTAAATTCCTCTAGCACAAGTCGATACCCAGCTACTTTAAAGGTGAACTGACATGATCAGATTAACTTAACAGTTAATATGTGTACACCAGCTAAATTTGTTTACACATTCATCTAGGAGAATATACTGTCCTATTTTCCGAAATTGCTCACCAAAATATATCATCATCATCATCATCATCATCATCATCATCATCATCATTATCATCATAACCAGCCATACAAAAATCAAAAGTGACTAAAGTTTCACTGGCATATAACAACAAGGTGTGAAAAAATTATGTAAATGAAATTAGAAAAATTATTAGTGAGGTTTACGAGAGAGAGAGAGAGAAGGGTAGAGAGAAAAGGAATACCTTGCTACTATGAGTAAATTTATCAGGATAACTCACAGAAATGAGGCAAACTAAACCTCTCCACAACACCATTATGGCCAAGTTAGCATTCGGGCAAGGCGACATCAGCAATACAGCTTCCTTGCGGATTTCACTGTATCACGTCATAAACAAACCAAACCTTGCAGCTAACTTTGCCCTACCAAGAAAAGAATGTTACGAAGATGATTCTACTAGACATCTGCAGCAAGATCGCCACTGAGCTCGATTCAATGCCATATCGCTAAGGGTTTCTAACCAAGAACTGTAATGCGCACGAGGACCCCATCCTGGCAGACATTCTGAGAGAAGGAAAACTCTTAATGCATACCATTCCTACTAGGAATGCACGTCCTAATTTTCTTTTACAGCCTACATGTAATCTTTAAAATTCGAATTTTAATGAATGCATACCTTGTCGGCTGTCTCACATGCTAAAACGGATCAATTTATTTGCTGAGCCATGTGAGGTGAAAATGCGAAATCAGGCTACTACAGACACCTTCATCTTTGATTCTGCCTCTTTTCCTTCTCCTTTTCTTTTATCAATATAACAATAACGTTCTTTTAGACGCTATTAATGTAGTGGATCTTTATCACATCACTGAGACAAATATCGAAAATAATTCAAGCAAATTACAATTCATTAAATCTGGGTTCGATTTCAACGCCAGTGCATTTAATGTGCGAACACTGAAACAGCATAGACAACAAGAAGTTCTCGCAAGAATGTTCGATAAATTATAAATTTAAATATGTTGCGTATCTGAAGCTACAATGCAGGATCCTATGAGCGTTGCAGAACTGGGCGCTCCGTCTGTACCAACGCGTTATTGGCGTCAAACATCTGGTACCACGGAGTTTTCTTAAGCCTCCAAATGAAGGCCCCAATATTGTCATTAGCTTACGAGCTGAAACTTTTTTTAACTGAATGGATCCTTATAAACGACCGATGTTGTGCAGCAGGCTAAAGTACATCTACGAAAATCAACGCCATTAGCCTTAAATGATGATGCCCTTTTGTTATATCTATATGTGCTCCCACGGATTGCCATACAAACGCCAGGAAGGAAGAAATGGTTTGGTTGCATCCATGATTGTCGTCCGTTTAAGAACATTTATCTCGATTCGCACCATACACTAACTTTTGTCCAAGAAGATGTTCATATTTTTGTCGTGTTGTTTGAGATTCCTTACATCTATTTACATTTTATTCTTATTTTTCCTATAAGATCTTTGAGTGCAAATATAGAACAGATTAGTGCATGCAATTAAACAATAATTAATTGCGCGGGTGGTGGTAAAAATTCTTTAAATCAAGTTTGCGAGCTTGAAGTAAACACCAATCCCATTGTGTTTAACCAGTCGTCGAAAATTATAACGAAACTACCGCCAGCCGCAACGCACTGACGCGTTTCGACCTTCCATGATCATCATCAGAATACGACGGTAAACTGACTATCGAGGATCAAACCGAATTGAATATATATGGAAATCAAAGTTAGATATGCGAGACTACTAGAGGTGAGAGCCGCATATCTAAATTTGATTCCCATATATATTCAATGCGATTTGATCCTCGATAGTCAGTTTGCCGTCCTACTCTGATGATGGTCATGGAAGGTGGAAATGCGTCAGTGCGTTGCGGCTGGCGCTAGTTTCGTTATGGTGTTCGATGACTGGTTAAATACAATCGGATTGGTGTTTACTTGAAGCTCGCAAACTTGATTTCAAGAACTGTTACCACCACCAGCGCAATCAATTATTGTTAAATAAGAAATAAATATTGGTCTCTGTGAAATCTATGGATATTCTGAAGATAAGACGACAAATTACAACAATCTGGGCTTTATTAATATTCGTTTAGTTGTAAGACTCCAACTTAAGCGCAGTCTAAAAGTCAATCTTCAATCCTTTTGGACAGGAATAGCCGAAGAGATGGAAGAAGGGTTCGCATTAGGCAATAGCCGAAATTTGTTTCAACTAATTTGCGCGAAAGGTCCAAGAAACTTAAGAGTTATCGAAACTGTCGTGTTTAGGTTATTTGCTTCGATTATCTCCTGTAGTCTTAACGCTTCGCGTGAAACACATATTAGAAAAGAAGGAATCGTTTCCGCTCAGGACGAGGATGTACCGATAATATTTTTACCTAAAGGTAAATTCTTGAATAGCGACGTGTACCGACATCCGACAATAGCTGTATTTCTAGATTTAAAGACTGCATATATCTCAGTGGATCGTAATATTCTATTCGATATTCTGTTGAGAAGTGGTACACCCACTAAATTTGGAAATTGTATATACGATCTCTACGAAAACTGTTCTGTTCGCGTTAAAGTCTACAACGAAATAACAGAAAAATTTATCACTGGCTGTGGAGTTCGTCAAAGATGTCAACTTTCCCCAATTTTGCTTAATAAATGCTTCTATGAACAATGAGTTCCAAGCATTCATGACGTAGGCCTCGAAGTTCTCACCAGCGAAAAAGATAAGTCGATCTTGACCATGTACCCAAAATTGTATGATATATATGTGTATATATATATATATATATATATATATATATATATTAACTTTCCGCCATAGCAGTATCTAACTAGTTATATATTGAATTGAATGATGTCATGATTACCACGAAATGTATAATTAATATCTGACTAGACCAGAGTGTATGGATTTACTGGAGTAACAGGTGTTCAGAAATTGTTGTAATTCTCAATTTCTGTGAACTATAGCATAAATTGATATCCATCATTTTGGTACCATGTACCGACTCGGAAACCAGTGTTAGTACCATGTACCTTTTCGGTGCAATAATGTTGGTATCGGTTACTAACACAATAGCCATAGTGTTAGTATCCTGTTCAGACTCGATATATATATATATATATATATATATATATATATATATATATATATATATGACTCGTACTGCTGTTTCTTGTTTTGACTAGTTGGTGAGTGTGTATGCATTTGTGTTTGTGTGTATGCTTGTTTGCATGTAAAGGTCATTCTCGCAGGTATTGCGAAGTGATGTCTGCGATCTTGTCATTATTGTTTTGATAGTTGAGAATTAATTATTTGTGCGCATTGTTCACTGTTGACATATAGCAAGTGCTATTTTTCCCAGTAGTGAGTTGATCGTTTCACCTTGTTGCACAAAGTTTTCACGTGGGTAACAAGCGCCAGTGTTGATTGCAGTGTTAACGTTTCGCCATTGTTTGGAGACTTCTGTCATCGTATGCGCCTCTGTTATTTCCACTTCAGTTTGTTGCCAATCCGATTGTACGTTTGTTGATTCTAGTCGAGGGCCTGTTTGTTCTTGGCTGGATACTAGTAGATTGTTGTTGAATTTTGTTATTCTTGGCCAGTCGATAAGAATATCATGTTGATGAAACTTTTGAATATTAAGGTCAGGTGCTTGTTGTTTTATGTAAAGATTAGATCAAAACTCACAGAAGACATCTAAAAAGCAAAACCAGTCGGAACAAACACCGCAAGATTGTACGGCAAACCAAAAACTCATAAAGCCGTGACAGCCTCAGGAGCTCCTTCGATGCGGCCCATTATGTCAATGATCAACGCTCCACAACATAAACCAGCCAAGTTTCTCTGCAAACTACTTGAACCAATACGGAGCATCATAAACGCTAACACTATCAAGGACTCCTTCGAACTAGCAAATGAATTGAAGGGGAAGAACATCCTACAGAATAAAATGGTCTCGCTTGACGTCTCATCCTTATTTACAAACATACCACTGGATAAGACAACGGAGATCTTGTGTGACCTCATCAAAAATGAGTTTTTTGACTTCCCTATAGACACCAATGACATCAAAGACCTCATATTAGCATGTACTAAAAACGTGCAATTTACATTCGAAGGGATATACTACCGTCAGATCAATGGTGTAGCTATGGGAAGTTGCATCGCACCCCTCCTGGCAGATGTATACATGTATTACCTGGAAAAAACGAGCCTAAAAGGTATAATTGACCAGTGCGCACTCTACAAAAGGTATGTAGATGATATCTTGTTGTTCATCTCAGAAGCAGCAGACCCTTCCGAAATCCTCAAACAAGCAAATGGAGTCGATCCAGACATCAAATTCACTCTCGAGGTAGAGAAAGACGACAGTTTTCCCTTCCTTGACATCAAACTCACTCGAGAAGCAAACGGAGATTTGACACTGGTCATACATAGAAAATCCACTTTCACCGGACAATACATTCACTACAACAGCAGTGTGCCAAAATCCCACAAAAGAAACTTAGTAAACAACCTAGCAAACAGAACCAGGAAGATCTGCTCTGAACACAAGATTGAGGAAGAACTGGGCTACCTCAGGAAAATTTTGCTAATGAACAACTACCCAGAGCGTTTCATTGATGTCAACATCAGACCACGGCAGATTCGTACTAGAGAGGATACCGGCAAGCAGGTTTTCCTAAACTTACCATTTAGAGGCGACGTACCAGCCTCAATAATTGCACGGCGGCTGAATAGAATAACTAAGGACAACTTTCCCAGTGTTAAAGTTAATATGACATTTAGTACACAGAGAATCATGAGGTTGGATGCCAAAGATCAATTGCCAATTCTCTCCAAATCATTCATAGTCTACAAATTCTCATGTATGTGCGGTAGCACATATATCGGACGTACGAAGAAGCAATTGATAAGCAGAATCCAGCAACATTTGCCACAAAAATTGATTAACAAAGGCTTGCCACCGTCAGGAAAATCAGCAATTTCCGATCATATATTGGCAACGGGGCACCTTGTCAATTCGACCAATTTCACAATTCTACATAAAGCAAAATCAGAAAAATTATTATTTATCTGCGAAGCCCTTTACATACAACAACAAGCACCTGACCTTAATATTCAAAAGTTTCATCAACATGATATTCTTATCGACTGGCCAAGAATAACAAAATTCAACAACAATCTACTAGTATCCAGCCAAGATCAAACAGGCCCTCGACTAGAATCAACAAACGTACAATCGGATTGGCAACAAACTGAAGTGGAAATAACAGAGGCGCATACGATGACAGAAGTCTCCAAACAATGTGAGCGTTTAACACTGCAATCAACACTGGCGTTGTTACCACGTGAAAACTTTGCGCAACGAGGTGAAACGATCAACTATACTGGGAAAAATAGCACTTGTATATGTAACAGTGAACAATGCGCACAAATGGTTAATTCTCAAGCTATCAAAACAATAATGACAAGATCTCAGACATCACTTCGCAATACTGCGAGAATGACCTTTACATGCAAACACGCATACACACAAACACAAACGCATACACACTCACCAACTAGTCAAAACAAGAAACAGCAGTAAAAACGAATCAGATTTGTTAACACTAGCATAATCAATTGAAAACCCAAAATGTATAAATATGTATGATTGTATAAGAGATGATTAGTATTCACGAAATAAATGGCCTTTATCCACTTTGTTATTTGTGTTTTCCTAATTATAAGAATACTGTTAAATTAAAAAGGAATGGACATTATAAAGATAATATATATATATATATATATATATATATATATATATATATATATATATATATGTATATATATATATACATATATATTATAGAGTGAGTTAGCGTTGACGTCGCATTGTCGAGACTTATATGATGTTATTTCACTACTGAGTGTACACATTCATCTAGGAGATTGTACCGTCTTATTTTAACACATTCCTCAACAAAATATATAGTGGTTAAAGGGCGTAATACCGGCTCCTACTGATGAGTCGCCAGTAAGCACGAAACGTATGTGCACGAGATTATACTTTCCGTTCATGCAGTCTTTGGTTTATCCTTCTGGTCATACTTGAACTAATTTGTTACTAGGTTCGCAACACCTAATACATAATTGCATATATATTAGTTCTCCGCCACAAACAGTATCTAACTGTTAAATATTTTACTATCATTCAACAATTGAGAATCTGCTCGGGCCACCTTAAATAGATAAGCAGTCATCGTTTAATCTTTTGGTACGAAATTTGAACTCTCTCATCACTCACTCCAACTCTGCAGCTAAAAAATTGAAGATCTGAACGTAGTTGGCAGGTTTACAAATCTTAGTCGCTCTACCAATACTATGATGGACAAGACGAGTATGAGAACATGAACGTAAGAGCAACTTTCTCCAACTCTCGATATCTATGAAGAAACGAGAGTATTTCACTCAGTCTTAAAGATCATGCACCTGCACGTGCAGTTTTATGCTAGTGAGACTTGGAGAGTTGATTGTAGACGCTTACAGGCATTCGACCAACGCTATTTATGAAGCATAGCACATGTAGGTTACTAATAACAAACAAGGAACGCTGACGCCCGTATGTGTGTTTTTGTGTCAGCCTACAAGTGCCCCTTGTCTAACAAGCAAATAAGGCTTTATCAACTGCGTTGACTCGGTTACGTTGGGCGTATGTCTTCAACTCGATTGTACAGTAGAGCATAATCCTCGTATCAGTAGCCACCTATGAGGCCGGCAACGCTACAATTGCTCTATCTAGGGATGAAGTGAATACAGCAAAACGTCCTTGCAGAAGTGCACAAAATAAGACAAACAAGTCAGCACAATGATGGAAGCAGCCGCCGAGCCGCAGAATTGAATACAAAAAAAATATTCGTCTTTGAATTTTAAAAAATAGACGTTTTTTATACGAGCAAGCCCAAATAAATTATTAAAAATAAAGCATTTGTGTTGAGTTGAACAAAATGGCTTTTGTCGGATTGGAAAACTTAGTAAGAGTATTAACTGCACAAATGAACACTCTGACTGCGGAGTTAGTGACCTACCTCTATTTCGTGAAAACAACCTTAGGCAAGCCGTCGTAAAGTCCATCCCCTCCTCAACGTGGTACGACGGTGTCAACCATGTGTCGATGGCCGATCGTACATGGGCTAACGGGGCTATGGCGGTGGTGTCAACAGGGCGTGGTGGATTTCCGACCGGCAATCGGATCTCCTATAAAATACCACATGAGCCCGACGACGGCACCATGACTCGGCGTGTGTTCCCCGCCACAAAAAGGGTTCAACAGCCATAGGATTACATGGACTCCTGGACAGTACCCCGTACTTCCGAATGGCGAATAAGCTCTCAACAGCCACCGGCAACCATGCAACTTACTGCTGCCTTGCAGACTGCGCTTGGATGTGCAAAGGCTAGAGGTGCGTCCTCGATCAAAAAGCCGAGTGGTGAGGGGACACCACTTGTACCAAATTCCCAAGAAACTCCATGGAAATTGGAGCCGGCTTATCCTTCAAAAGGAGTCAGCCGCAGTAAAGTAAGCGTCAACGTAAGAACTATCAACTTAAAGAACCTTACGCAAGGTTTAAAAAAACTAGAAACTCTTAAAACAATCCTTGATTGTGCGCGTGAAGATGACAAGTAATTAAAACAAGTTTTGCAGATTGAGATAAGCACCAATACTATCGTATCTATATATATTGAGAAAGCTGCAAAACTCTAATGTTCGCAACCGACATTTACAATCAAGTTCACGTACACAATATACTGATGTTTCACTGCCGAAAAACAATTAAATTCCAAGCGATGTGTGGGCTGAAAACTAGGTCGTCATTCATAATGAATTTATTCTTTATTAATCACGGGTTACTACTAATACTAATTCTACCACAAAACAACGCTACTCCAGCACGATACATTGATGCGTTACTGCCGCAAAACCATAAAATTCAAAGCTATGTGTAGGCAGTAAATGAACACAAGGTTGCCATTCATTAAGAATTTATTTTCCATTAATCAGTAGGACGGTACCGTCCTATTATCCCACATGGATATAAGTTATCGAAACTGTCGTGTTTAGGTTATTTGCTACGATTGTCGCCTGTAGTCTTAACGCTTCGCGTGAAACACATATTAGACAAGAAGGAATCGTTTCCGCTCAGGACGAGGATGTATCGATAATATTTTTACCTAAAGGTAAATTCTTGAATAGCGATATGTGTACCGCCATCCAACAATAGCTGTATTTCTATATTTAAAGACTGCATATGTCTCAGTGGATCGTAATATTCTATTCGATATTCTGTTGAGAAGTAGTACTCCCACTAAATTTGGAAATTGTATATACGATCTCTACGAAAACTGTTCTGTTCGCGTTAAACTCTACAACGACATAACACAAAAATTTATCACCGGCTGTGGAGTTCGTCAAAGCTGTTAATTTTCCCCAATTTTGCTTAATAAATGCTTCTATGAACAATGAGTTCCAAACATTCATGACGTAGGCGTCGAAGTTCTCACCAGCGAAAAAGATAAGTCGATCTTACCATGCACCCAAAATTGTATGATATATATGTAAATATATATATATATATTAATTTTCCGCCATAAGCAGTATCTAACTGTTATATACTGAATTGAATGATGTCATGCTTACCGCGAAATGTGATAATTGATATCGATCAAGACCAGAGTGTATGGATTTACTGGAGTAATAGGTGTTCAGAAATAGTTGTAATTCTCAATTTTGGTGAACTATAGCATACATTAAAATCAATCATTTTCGTAACATGTACCTACTCGGCAACTATAGCTTAGTACCTTTTCGGTATTATAATGTTTGTATCGGATACTGACGCAATAGCCATAGTGTTAGTACGCTTTACAGACTCGGTACATATATATATATATATATATATATATATATATATATATATATATATATATATATTATAGTGTGAGTTAGCGTTGCAGTCGCATTGTCGTAGACTTTAAATGATGTTAGCTCCACTACTGCAAGTTTACAAATTCGTCTAGGAGATAGTACCGTCCTATTATTCCACATTCTTCTACCAAATATATAGTGGTTAAAGGGCGTAATACCGGCTGCTACTGATGAGTCTCCAGTAAGCACGAAACGAATGTGCATGAGATTATATTTTCCATTCATGCTGTCTTTGGTTTATCCTCCTGGTCACAACTGAACTAATTTGTTACTAGGTTTGCAACACCTGATACATACTTGCATATATATTAGTTCTTCGCAACATACAGTATTTAACTGTTATAAATAGTTGACGAAAGGTGCTACTTTTAATAACATTGTCGCAAAAAGGGTGTGGCTGTCACGTGAACAAGTTATGTGTTCATTCGACAAAACTGGAATGTGATCAGATATGAACAATTTCCAGTGCAATAGACCAAAAGAGAGCGTCTTACTCTCGTACGGAACTAGTGTCTGTGAAATACTCATTAGTGCAGATAAGCAAACGAGCATCCACATAATAATTTAGCTCAGCAAACTTGAAGCTCGTGTCATACAGATTACAGAGTGATCATGGGATTAAACTCTGAAAATGTGGAGGTTAATTTAATTATTGGACATCAATTAACTCCTCATATAAAAATAAATCAAATTTTATTTTTGGACATTTGATGTTATCGCTGGTTTCGTAAAACAATATTGTGTTTTTAAAAAAAATATTGTAAATTTTTTGGAAATTCTTTTGTTCATATTATCGAAGTATTTTACTTGTCTTGTCGAAGGTTATAAGAGAGTTTTATCTGAGTTGCTGAATTGCACAAGCGGAATACTGCGTGGTTTCATCTCCGTTATCTTTTATAACAAATTATTGTAATCCAATTTCATCTATCGTTCTTATTACACATTATTGGGAAGGATCTCAAATTTGCTTCAGGTAATTGACGTGGATATTTGTTTTCAGGGTGACCACCATATGGTTCTGTCATCTGTGGATATCAGCGCATCCCGGTAAGCTTAATTAAATTGCAAGAAATTTAATCCTAATATTATGGCTGGTTTATCAAATATTGAGGATACAGAGCAGTTAGCAAGTGGACTTAAGGAATGTAGCTTAAAAGATAGTTCAGAGGAACTTAAGTGTTCCAAATTAGATGACCATACCGCATATATGGATTATCCGGGCCTGAAATCCCAGAGACTCTCTTATAGTAGTGACCAAAGGGCCTCTACAAAAAATGGCGACCGCGCCAGGATCCTCTATGCGGAAAGATTTGATGTAGTCAATCGCTTTTGTCGCAATGCTATGGAAAGCAATTTTAAGCTCACCATGTACAGACCATGCAACCATTCTGAATGGGTCGAAGATTCAAAATTTTATTTTAAATTAAAAAGAATGACCGACCTTATAAAAAGGTTTGATTCAGCCTGGTGGTGTTTGCCTGAGCCTTTAAAAATGAATCTATTTAGACTCAGGAAATTTGTTTCTGAGAACGAACCGGCAAATGCATTTGAGCTTCTAGTCGAAGAACTTCATGGACGATAACAACCCGAGAGGATTGAACGGATTAATGATTTGTTACGTCAGGAAAAGATGGGAAATCAACTCCCATCTGAATTTTATGAAAACTTATTTCAAACTCCATCGGGCTTGATACATCTGAGGAAGTTATAAACAGTTTATTTGTAGCAGAATTGCCTGCTAGACTAAAAACCACCTTAGATATCTATGATATATTGGAACTAGAATGGCGAAAGAAGCTCAAAGGGTTGGACAAAGTGTATCGTCAGAAGGAACCTAAGTTGTATGCAATAACAGCAGATTCACGCCTGGAGCAGCAACTCAGACATCTCTCAGAGAGACTCCTGACCGTAGAGAATTAATTAAGTACCCTCCGCTGGGATGTGGGTTGGATAAAGAACAATATGGAAAGTTCCAACAGAGGTAGAGTAAATTCTCGGAGTCAAAGTTCAACTTCCAAGAATCGAAGAGGCGAATCGCGTGAGGGTGTTCAAGGACCACGAATGTGGTGCATTTCGCATCGTAAATACGACGAGTTTGGAGAGTGTCAGGAGGGGGATGCACGTTTCCAAAGTTGGGTGGTTCCCGATAGAAAGGAAGTATTCCTCCTGTAGCCTGGTCGAAGCTGCCGGAAAGCTAGTGAAACCCACGCTAATAGGAGCCGTAGCTGGGGTTGCGCATGCAAGGCTCCAATGTATGCATATTCGAGGCATTCTAAAATCATCGAAGTTAGGTTCGGAAGCTTCAATAGAAGAAGCGCGCGGTAATACAGACCGTAAATCTGTCAGATTTCGGCTGGAAGGAAATCTCAGAGGTTGCTGGTTATAGCAACAATAAGTTCGTTATAACAGCTGAACTTAGCGGGTTAAACTTCTTAATAGACACGGGTGTAGAGGTGAACATAGTTCGATCCGATGTAGTGGAAATAGATAGCCCCACAATCGATTATCAACTATGGGCTGCTAATGGAAGTCCAATTGAGGTTAAGGGAGTTAAAGAATTGTCAGTGACGTTGGGGCAGAAATCTCCATTTATGTGGAATTTTCTGGTCGCTGATATAAAGGATAACATCATTAGGATGGATTTTTCGATCCATTTTAATCTCGCATTAGATCCCAAATCTAGGACCATTGGACAAGGCACTGGGATAGTGACTTATGCTGAGACTGGGACCTCAATAGTTAGGTCAGTGAGACTACCCAGACCCGACGTCACCGATGACTTGGTGGATATCATCGAGAAACACCTGGCCTTGTTTCTGTCATTCAATGTTAAACGCAAGGGTTTAAAGACAGGCATAGAACATCAAATCGAGTTGGTGGAACCACTACCTTGTTCGCCGAAGGCTCGACCGTTAGCAAGACATAAGCAGCAGGTTGCTATTGAATAATTTAATCTGTTGAGAGAAGAAGGAATTTGTAGGCGTTCAAATTCCAACTTTGCATCTCCAATAGTGGTTGTTACCAAACCTGAACCAGGTCAATGGAGGGTTTGTGGTAATTATCGTCTATTGAACTCGGTAACGAAAGGTGATTCGTATCCTCTACCAAACCAGAGTACTTTGCTCAGGGATATAATGGGGTATGAGGTATATACAACGTTAGATCTGCAGAAGGCGTACTATCAAGTATCTATGGAGGCAGAATCTATATCGCTCACAGCAGTGCGATTCCCTGGAGGAGGATCGCATGAATTCTTATGTATGCCTTTTGGGTTGAAGAATGCAAGTTAGACATTCCAGCGTCTGACAGAGGAAGTTCTTCAAGACTGTTCATTTGCTAGAATGTATATAGATAACATCATTATATATAGTCAATATAGGGAGGAACACCGGGAGCATTTGGACATCGTTTTTTTTAAGCTGAAACATTATGGATTGGTAGTGAAACCAGAAAAGAGCAGGATTGGTTGCTCTATCGTAAAATGTCTTAGACACAACATTTCCAAGGGTGGAATAAAGCCCTTGGAAGATAAGGTACAAGCAATCAAGGATGTGCCAGAACCCAGAACTGTACGCCAGTTGCGTAGATATTTGGGCATGATTAGCTACTATCGTCGTTTCATACCAGGATTAGCAGGAATTTTGGGGTCGCTAACTCGACATTTAGTTCGTGAACGGAGCACGATCAAGAAGTCCTGGCCTATTAATTTTAGCCAAGACGACAAGGAAAAACTCCAGAGGGCCAAAGATCTGTTAAGCCAAATAACCACATTAGCACCTGTGGATTGGACTAAGCCATTTGAGCTGGTCACAGATGCTTCTGATGTAGCCATAGGAGCAGAGTTACATCAACGGGAAAATGGTATAGTCAAGCCGATTGGATTCTATAGTCAGAAACTCCAAGATCGCGAGAACCGATATGATACGCTTGGAAAGGAGTTACTAGCAGTTTATTCTGCAGTGCTGCATTTTGAGCACTACCTAGATGGACATCAGTTTATGATATTAACTGATCATAAACCGTTGTTGTGTATCCTTGGGAAAGCGAATAGGCTAAATTATTCTCGGCGGGTGAATTCACAAATAACCCGACTCGCAGAATTTGATTTTACCATTAGTCATATCTCAGGAAAGATAATGTGGTGGCAGATACTCTCAGTAGACCAGACGTATCAGATGAAGATATGATTCGTTCAAAGTCACTCGTATGCTCTATTGTATCTTCTAATGATTTTGTCCAGCAATTGATTGAAGTACAAGGTCTTGATCCTTTAGTGGCTGTGTTGGCACAGAATCCTACATATACACACAGGAAGATTGGAGATAAGTGGTTATTATGTGAAATCTCCAGGAGCCAACCTAGACGTTATGTACCGTTAGAATTAAGGTATAAGGTAATTCAGTGGCTACTTGAATTCAGTCATCCTTGAATTAAGGCAACTATCAGGATGGTCACTGATAGATATGTATGGCCTAAAATGTCTAAAGACATAAGAGCTTGGGTAAGGACATGTGCCCGGTGTCAAACTTGTAAAGTTTGGCGTCATACTAAAACTGAAATTAAAACGATTGGTATACCAGCGGGTCGTTTCATGCATGTACATATTGATATAGTTGAAATTCCCGAAATTTCTAGCCAGAAGTATTTACTCACGATGGTTGATCTTTTCAGTATTCAGTTTGAGGTAGCAATCCTCAAGGACATGAAAGCTCAAGAAGTCTTACTTATGTTCTTGCATAATTGGGTGTCGCGATATGCTGTACCGGTAAGGATAACTACTGATTGTGGTAGTCAGTTTATGTCTGAACTGTTTATCAGATCATTGAATACAATGGGGATAGAAGTAAGACATACATGTGCTTATAATCCCAGAGCTAATGGGATGGTTGAGAGACTGCACAGGGACCTGAAGGCTGCATTACGCTGCACTGGTGAATCCAGTTGGACATATGATTTGCCCATAGTTTTGTTGGCAATGCGAAACAGATAGAGCTCAGTTAGGAACATCCATAGCAGAACTCGTTTATGGAGAGCCATTGAGGTTACCTGGAGATCTTCTAATAGAAGCTCCAAGTTGTCTCGATTGGGCCTCTAGTTTAGTAGATTGGTTTGTTGGAGCATTGAGAGATAAAATGAGTCGTTTAGCTCCAACCAAAACTAGAAGTCCAAAGTCTAAATGCTATGTATCTTCAGATTTAAAGCTGGCATTTCATGTATATATAACTAACGAGAACAGACAGAATTGTCTGACTCCGTTCTATAAGGGGCCATTTAAAGTCAATCATATGACTGAGAAAAATGCATTTATAGAAGTAAATGGCACTGTAGAATGTGTAACACTGGATCGCTGTATTCCACAGTTTATTTGGACGGAGGAGGAGACTGAGGAACAGTATTCACCGAAGTATCCAGAAGTTGAGGCGAGATGTGACTCAGAAATTGGTGAGAAAAATGAAGTGTCGAATAAATATGGTAAAGAAGTAAAGATTAAAACCAAGACAACTGAGAAGCAAGAACAATGCAATATGAATATGAAATCTGGTGAAGTACCAGCACTGCTTGTTGAAACTCGGTCGGGAAGAGTCATCAAGAAACCGAAGAATGAAGACTACATCATGTATGGTTAATCATCTTAAATATGAGGGAGTATGTAGAGGTTAAATTAATTATCGGACAGAAATTAACCTCTCATATAAAAATAAATCAATTTTTATTTTTGGACATTTGATGTTATCGCTGGTTTCGTAAAACAATATTGTAATTTTTGAAAAATATTGTAAAATTTTTTGGAAGTTCTTTGTTCATATTGTCGAAGTTTTGGACTTGTCTTGTGAAAAGAAATGAGACAGTTTTGATCTGAGTTTCTGAATTGCATAAACGGGACACTCCGTGGTTCCATCTCCGAACCTTTGTTAATAAAACTTTGTAATCTTCTCGTCATTTTGGTGTTTTAAATTATCAGCGAAAAGAACCATAAGTTTGCTTTGGGTATTGTTCTTTCCAGTTCAGTAAATTTGTGGACATCAGCGTATCCGGGTAAGCTTACTTAATTAATATAATATATAAATTATAAATAATTTAATAATATCATGTCTGGTTTATTAAATACTGAGGATACAGAGCAGTTGGCTAGCGGACTTAAGGATTATAGCTTAAGAGATAGTTCAGAGGAACTTAAGTGTTCCAAGATAGATGATCATTCCGCATATATGGATTATCCGGGCCTGGCATCCCAGAGGCTCTCTTATGGTAGTGACCAAAGGACTTCTATAGTACATCGCAGAAGATGAGCGGCATAAAATTTAAGTTCTATGGAACTCTGCAATAATAGTTTATCACAAGGAGATACATAATTAAGTAAAATTTCATGATATAAATTTGTTTTAAATAAAAAATAAAAATATGTAATAAAATTTTGAATATTAATAATAGAAAATAATAGCCCCAGGACAACATACCAGATTGAAATAACTGGTTTCATAATAATATAACTAATATTTTTTTCAAATCTACTTTGAAAGTAAAGGTAATCAACAAATAGCTATTTAATAAATATAAACTAAGAATATTGACATTATTTGCTGAAATAGTTGTGTTTCTTTATTGAACTTGACTAAATTAGTGTGAATAATTATAATTAACAATATTCGCCAACAAATCAAAACCGTAATTTATTAAATAGTTCAAGGTAATTATATTCGTTAAAACAAGAGTAGCATATTTTGTCCCGTTATTTATATATAATATTTCTTTAATTGTTAGTATTAAGCACATTTAAAATTTAACTTTACAGTAATTAATGCGGTCCCGAATAGAACTATAGTAGCACCGCGGTTAAATGTTTTGTAAACGCCCCGGCTTCAAGTAAATGCCGTACGACGTTACAAACTCGGTTAAGGTGCTCTGAATAGAGATTAGTTACTGATATGGGGGCCCTTAAGAGGGCCTTGGCGGCGTTCGCGTAAGTTATATATATGTAAGTTGATGTTCTGTTCCTTGGGTGGACTCTGGTTGTGGTTCCTGCTGTTGTTATCATGTGTGTTGAAGTTCTGCATTAATTGGCTCGTCTTGCTGGCTGAAGTGCAACACGGTGAGTCACGAATGTTGCCAATTGTTGGTGAAACAAATCAATATCCAGCGTAGGTATTGACAGCCGACAGCACGCACATGTGTAACACGAGGTAGAACGTAGATACAACCAACTGCCTTGCATGGTAAATTACCGTGCTTAAATAGCCTGCAATATGTGTACTTGCATACTATTGGTTAAACGTTGTTAAACGTGGTTAAACGGCAATTTGCTTTTTTCTCATTGGTGCAACGTAAATAAATTTGAATTTAATTTACGCAATATGTCGGCGATTGATTTGTGTCGTTACAACACTTTCCTCTCTGAAAAAAAAGAAAAAAATATTCCTCTCTGCGAGGCTAGATAAGAAATGCATGACAGAGTTCGAACCAAGTTAAGCAAAAATATGATGAACCATAAGTGCTGGGCTTAAATATGCTTGTTGGTTGCTTCAACAATGATATGATGCCAGGTAACCACTAGGAATTGCTACACAAATTGTTAGCTCTAGTGGACGGTCATAGTACGTGAGGCAAAATAGAGCAGTGTAAGTTTTTGGAGCCGCAGCGTGAAGATTTCGAGGTAAATCGCCTCTGAATTTGCCAGGTTTAAGTTAAAACCTAAGCAGGTTGGATCGTTGTCAATGTGTTTGTATACGACCAAAGGAGCTAGAGTGCTTGACGTTGTGGTCATGACATTTGTAGAGTGGTCTTTGTGAAATAGATAAAGTTGAGATATGCATTGAAAGTGGCCTGTACCATGATATGAAGCTGATCACTACTTAGTGTTGCTACACGAAAGCGTTAGCTCTAAGTAGCTGATCATACCAAAATAGGCAGTGTAATGTCATGTGTGAGAAATACATTATAATGTAAAAATATATACATTAAAATCAAAAGGTAACTGCATAAAAAATATGTACACGAACATTGCCTCAGAGATGGCATAATACCAAACAACTGTTCAAAAATGCTACACAATTGTTAGATACGAACAGCTGGTTATGCCACGTGAGAAAAATACTAAAAATAACGTAAGGTTAAAAAATTTTATAGTTAATGTTAATGTTTTAAAAAAATTAATTACGCGTTATACAAAGCAGGTTATTGAGATTGTGGGCAGACGGAGCCTGAGACGTGTGTAGATGGTTGAACGCTCTCAGGATCAGGTGGTTCGATAAACGGTTTCAACCTGTCTATGCTTACTGATGTCGGTGTAGCGCCTTGCATAATGATGAAGTATTTTGGCTGTCTTAGTAAAATCGGGTAAGGACCGCGATACTTGGGTTGTAGTGGTGCAACAGCATTATTGTTGCGAACGAGTACTCTCTTGCAGCTGTGGAGCTGTGGGTGAACGAAGACTGGACGAGGCGTGTGTCTCGGCTGCTGTTCGGACATGTTACCGAAATGAAGTCGAAGGCGGGTAGCTTCGTCTTGTGGGTCATCTTGTGCCGGTAGTAGACGTGGGAGCTGACTAGGCAGGCGTAGATCCATGCCATACAAGAGTTGTGACGCAGACGTTTTAATGGATTCTCGAGTACGAGAACGCATGGCCAGCAGAACTAAAGGTAGTGCATCGACCCAGTTGCCATTAATGGACGAGGATGCTAAAGCTGCTTTGAGTTCCCTATGCATTCTCTCTACCATGCCATTAGCTTGGGGATGGTAGGCAGTCGTCTGGCGTAAGATGCATCCCATGTACCGCAAGGTGGTTTTGAAACGATCAGATGAGAAGCAAGTGCCTCTGTCCGTGATGACCTCATTGGGAACACCATAATTGGATATCCATGCAGAGATAAAACCGTTAGTTACTTCGTCTGCAGAAATGGTGCCAAGAGGTAATGCCGCAGGCCACCGTGTAAATCTATCGATCATAGTTAGAAGGTAGCTGAAACCTTGAACCTTTGTCAGATGAACTATGTCGATGTGCACGATGGCTAGGCGAGAAGTAGATCGAAAATGTTGCAACTTAGAACGAGTGTGGCGTGTGATCTTGCTTTTCTGACAAATTGCACACTCTGAGACCCATCGTTTAACATTATGCCTAAGTCTGTGACCCCAGAAACGATCTGTAAGAAGTCGGACAGTCGCTTGGCTTCCTGGGTGAGAAATTGAGTGAATTGAATCGAAAACTTTTCTCTGAAGGCTGGTCGGCAGAACTGGCTTGTTGGGCTGCGTACCCGTGAAGTAAACAATTGGTAAGCCTTCCCACAGACGGCATATGAACTTGGTTGGGTGACGGGCTATTGATCTTTGAATGTGAATGTCACCGCGTTGTTCAGTTCGCAGGAGAGTTGGCGTTAGTGCAGGTTCACTGAGTGCCACGGAGTTGACAGTGAATGGTGACGGCGAAGGTGGTTGTAGAGAGACGTCTGGCCTAGACAGGGCATCTGCAATGAAGTTCTGTTTGCCCTTGACGTGAAAGACGTCAAATTGCCATTCGCTTAAACGAGAAAGCTGTCTTTCCACTCTGGCAGGGTACTTGGCGATAGATGAAGTTGCGTTTCGAAGTGCGCTAACTAGTGGTGCATGATCTGTGAAAACAACAAATCTGCTACTGCCAATGATGCTGATAAAATGGCGCACTGCGTCGTGGATGGCGAGAAGTTCTCGGCCGAAAGTGTCGTACCTCGTTTCTACTGGTTGGAGAGTACGCGAGTAGAAACTGATAGGCTTCCGAACTCCGTCGATCTCTTGTTCCAAAGTGGCTCCAATAGCGAATTCAGAAGCATCTGTCGTGAGTAGAAATGGCTTTTCGAAATCTGGATGCGTTAGCATTGTGGCATTTGCTAACGAGTTGATGGCAAGTCGAAGTAATTCCTCGTCTTCGGATGACCAAGCAATGATGGAATTCTTGCTAAGTCCTTTTCGGTTCCGCAGGTGCCTGCACAAAGGATAAAGTTGTTTTGAAAGGCCTGGAAGGAACTTGCGATAATAGTTTAGTACTCCCAGGATTTTCTGCAAATCGCTCAAAGTCCTTGGTGACTTGATATTCTTGATTGAATTCGTCTTTGACGGCAACGGTTGAATACCTTGGGCCGTGATACGATGCCCTAAGAAGTCGACGGATGAAGTTGCAATCTGCGTCTTGTCACAGTTGATCTTGAGTCCGTGGTTGGATAAGCGTGAGAGGACATTTCGTAGATGTTTCGCATGAGATTCTAGATCTGGACTGAATACAATAATGTCATCTAGATATGACATACAATAAGCAGAGTCGTCGCGAAGTATGTTGTCTATGAATCTTTGAAATGTCTGAGTAGCACACTTAAGTCCAAAAGGCATGTAAAGATATTCGAAAAGGCCAAATGGAGTGATGACTGCAGTTTTCTCGATATCCTCTGGTGCTACCGGTATGTGATGGTACGCTTGTCTGAGGTCAATCACTGAGAAGAAATTGCTGCCGTTGAGTTTTTCAAGTAAAGTGTTGATATTTGGAATAGGATATGCATCAGATTTTGTCACTGAATTTAGCTTACGGTAGTCTCTACAGGCTCTGTACGATCCGTTTGATTTTGAGACTAAGTGCAGTGGTGACGCCCATGAACTTTTCGATGGTCTGATGATTCCCTCTTCCAAAAGCCTTGAGAATTCTTCTTGGGCAGCTTTCAGCTTAGCAGGAGCCAGTGGTCGCTTCTTGAGTGCAATAGGTTGTCCTTCTGTGACGATATGATGCATCGTGTTGGAGACTCGTAGCTCTGACTTGTTAAGATCGAAAAGCGATTTGTATTTTCGAAGAGCTGCTGATATCTCTGCTGAATGATGCACTGGGGTTGGCTGAATGACCTGTAACTCCAAACGCTCGGAGGCAAGTGTCCAAAAGCTTTGTTCAAGTCCGGTGGAGGGGTCGATGATCTTTTGATTGGCAAGATCAACAATGAGCCGAAATTTTAGAAGGAAATCAAGGCCTATTATATTATGTGAGACCTTGGCAATGATGAAGTTGTGGGAAAATTCACGTCGTAGACCTATGTTGAGTGTGCGGTATTGGCAGCCATAAGTTGGTATGGGCTCGCCTGTAGCTGTTGCGAGAAGAACGCCTAGCGACATCTCGGCCATTGAATCACCCTTGAGAACTGAGACTGCCGCACCTGTGTCTACGATGAACTCTTCGCCAGTTTTGAAATCAAGAAGGTGCAGAAGCTCGTTGGGCTGTTTGGCCGGGTCATGCAAACAAGTAGGCTGGTGATTGCGACCGGCATTGTCTGTTTGGTTCTCTATGTGAAAAATTCGGCGTGGACGAAAAGAGTCGACAGGGATGTCGGATTGTAGTTGGCTTCTTCCCTGTAGCGCCGTTGATGCCGTTGATGTGCAGAAAGTACGGTCTTCTACTTCCTGCGCCAGACGTTTCCCGATACTGATGCACCCTTGTGCCTGCGGTCTGTTGTCCTCTCCGTCAGCTGTGGAAATTGACACTCATTCGGAAATTCTTCGGAACGACAAAGACAAACTTGGCAAGCATAAAAAACTTCTGGTGGTTATAACACCAGTTCTTTGGAGCATATTTATTAAAGGATTGCGGAGATCTCGATCGCCGCCTACCATTATAATTTGACTTGGAAACGAATTTTGGTCGAGCATTCACTTGATTTATCTCGGATTTGGTAATGGCCAATCCTTCTAGAACTTTGACCATGTTCGCCACTGTTCTCTCTAAAGAGGAGATTCTATCATCTTGCGGGGTGAAGAAAAGGATGATGGATTCACTTTGGGTTCCAAAACCCTATATTCTAACTCACATCTCTCAGATAAGTCATCTATAGAGAGAGTGTTGGGGAGCTGTCTGGCAAAGAGTTTTAATGTTTGTGGAAGATTGTTAATAAAAACAACCTTAGCCTCATGGTCAGAAATGTTGGTTTTATACCAACGTTTCCGTAATTCCCTCAGTATTTCTATGGGGCCAAGATTTGGCATATCTAACTGCGCATATTTGTTTATTATCTGCTCAGTTTCCGTGGGTCCAAGCAAGGATTCTACCTCGTTTTGTAGGCCCAAAATGGGATTAGGTAGCTTCCTAATGGCCTCAAGCTTAGGATAAATCCGTCGCTGCAATTCAGAAGGTAGTTTAGCAAAAACCTTTGACAGTTTTTGATGACTGTCATAATCAGGAAACGGGGAGAAAGCGGAGTCTACGCGCATAAAAAATAGCTCACTATCTCCATCCCAAACAGGAACATCAATATCTAAAATTGGACCTGACATTTTAACAATCTTACGGGATCTTAAAAGCATAAATTTATAAGCAATATGAAAATGTATAAATAAACTTTAACGAAACGCTTACCCATAAACAGCTTCCACAGTTGAGTTTGACGAGTACGTACGGTGCCGTTTCGTACGTAGGAAAGTTAAACAGAGGCCCAGTTGGCCTTTGATGACAATGTATTATAATTATCCCCACAAATCCACGAATATATACCCAACAGATTTCCCAGAAAACCAAGATCAGGGTAAAGAATACACAAATGTCAATCTATTTATCCCAAATAGATGAAAAAGTTAATTTTATTTATACCAAAAAAATCAGAACAATAATCAATATCCTGGCGCGGTCGCCAATTTTGTAAACGCCCCGGCTTCAAGTAAATGCCGTACGACGTTACAAACTCGGTTAAGGTGCTCTGAATAGAGATTAGTTACTGATATGGGGGCCCTTAAGAGGGCCTTGGCGGCGTTCGCGTAAGTTATATATATGTAAGTTGATGTTCTGTTCCTTGGGTGGACTCTGGTTGTGGTTCCTGCTGTTGTTATCATGTGTGTTGAGGCTCTGCATTAATTGGCTCGTCTTGCTGGCTGAAGTGCAACACGGTGAGTCACGAATGTTGCCAATTGTTGGTGAAACAAATCAATATCCAGCGTAGGTATTGACAGCCGACAGCACGCACATGTGTAACACGAGGCAGAACGTAGATACAACCAACTGACTTGCATGATAAATTAAATATGTGTACTTGCATACTATTGGTTAAACGTGGTTAAACGTGGTTAAACGGCAATTTGCTTTTTTCTCATTGGTGCAACGTAAATAAATTTGAATTTAATTTACGCAATATGTCGGCGATTAATTTGTGTCGTTACAGTTATAAGAATAACTAATGCAACCGACAATGAATTAATATCAACAATTCCTTTGTAACGATACTAATTAATTGCAGAAATATTGCGTAAATTAAATTCAATTTGATTTACGTTGCACCAATGAGAATAAAGCGAATCTTTCCGTTAACCAATAGTGTGCAAGTAGATAGTTTACTATGGCATGGGTATTTAAGCAAGGCAAATTTACCATGCAGTTGAGTTGTCGCATTTTCCTTCTGCTTTGCGTTTCGTGTGCACGCTGTCGGCTGGCATCAGATACGCTGGTTATTGGATTGTTCTCACCAACAATTGGCAACATCAGTGACACCTATCGAGCTGTTGTACAACCAGCGAGACGAGCCAATTATTGCAGAATTTCAACGTAGTTTCCACTTCGAGATTACAACGCAACAGCAGAAGGAACCACAGCCCGAGTCAACCCTAGGCTATAGGACATCTTTACACTGAAGGATCTTTCTCGGCATTTGCCGGAGACCGCACGACCAGCCCTGTTAAGGGCCCTCTATCAGTACAATAACTCTATCTATGGCACTTTAACCGAGTTTGTAACGTCGTACGGTATTTATTTGAAGCTGGGGCGTTTACACCTTTGTTGTTGAAAATAACAAATAATTATGAATATATAATGTAACAATCATTGATAAATTTAAGCTACCGTGTAAACGCCCCGCCAGCAAGTAAATGCCGTGCGGCGTTGCAAAAGGGTTTAAGAGTCGAGGAGGCTGAGATACATTTACTGTCGGTGGCCCTTAGTAAGACCAGAAATTTCGTTCTATGTCTCATGTTGATTAGTTGGTTTTCCTTCGTTATGGTGTCGAAACGAGATGGAGTACGGGAACGCATGGCAAGTAAAACTGAACGTAGTGCATTGACCCAGTTTCCATTCATGGACGAGGATTTTAAAGCAGCTTTTAGTTCCCTATTCATTCTCTCTACCATACCGTTAGATTGGAGATCGTAGGCAGTCGTCCGGAGTATTGTGCACCCCATGAACCGCAAGGTTGTTTTGAAGCGATCTGATGAGAAGCAGATGCCTTTAACTGTGATGACCTCCAGAAAAACCTTAATGAGCTATCCATGCAGAGATAAAACAGTTAGTGAATTCGTCTGCAGAAATGGTGCCAAAGGATAAAGCCGCAGGCCACAGTGTAAATCTATCAATCATAGTTAAAAGGTAGCTGAAACCTTCAATCGTTGTCAGATGAACTATGTCGATGTGGAAGATGGCTAGGCGTAATGTCGTTTGAAAATGTTCCAACTTAGAACAAGTGTGTCGTGTGATTTTGGTTTTCTGGCAAATGACACACTCAGAGACCCATCGTTTAGAACTCTGCGTGAGCCTGTAACCCCAGAAACTTCCCAGAGATGGCATGGGAACTTGATGGGTCGACGGGCTCTGATCTTTGAATGTGAGTGTCACCGTGTTGTTCTGTTTATAGGAGGAATGGAGTTAGTGCATGTTCCCTGAGAGTCACGGAGTTGATTGTGAATGGCGAAGGCGAAGGAGGTTGTAGCGAGACGTCTGGTCTGGAAAGTGTATCTGGAATGAACTTTTGTTCGGCATTGACATGAATGATGTCGAATTGCTATTCGCTCAGACGTGACAGCTGTCTTTCTACTCTGGCTGGATATTTGGCAACAGTTAAAGTCGCGTTTCGAAGTACGCTAACTAATGGTGCATGATCTGTAAAAACAACAAATCTGCTGCTATCAATGATGCTGATAAAGTGGCGTACTACGTCGTGGATGGCGAGGGTTTCTCGACCAAAATTATTGTATCTTGATTCTACTGGTTGGAGCGTATGTGAATTAAAACTAATAGGCTTCCGAGATCCGTCGATCTCTTGTTCCAACGTGGCCCCAAAAGCAAACTCAGAACCATCTGTAATGAGTTGATGGCGAGACGAAATAAATCCTCCTCTTTGAATGACCAAGAAATAATGGATATTTTGGTAAGTCCTTTGTGATTATGCAGATGCCTACACAACGGGTAAATGTGACTAGATAGGCCGAGAAGGAACTTGCGATGGTAGTTAAGGACACTCATTTACAGTCTTATGTGAATTACTATTCTTGATCAAATTTGTCTTCGACAGCAAAGGTTGTATATCGTATGGGGTATTACGATGCCCTAGGAAATCAACGGATGTAGTTTCAATCTGCGTATTTTCGCAATTGACCTTGAGTCCGTGGTTGGATAAGTGTTAGAGGAAACTTAGTATATGCTTGGCATGAGATTGTAGGTCTGGACTGAAACCATTTCATCATCGAGATATGACATACATTAAGCGGCGTCGTCGCAAAGTATGTTGTCCATAAAAATTTGAAAAGTCTGAGTATCACACTTGATACCAAAAGGCATGTAAAGTTATTCGAATAGGACAAATGGAGTGATAAAAGCAGTTTTTTCAATATTTTCTGGCGCAACCAGGATGTGATGGTAGGCTTGTTTGAGGTCAATTACTGAGAATAAATTGCTCCCACTGAGTTTTTCAAGTAAGGTGTTTATATTTGGAATATGGTAGATATCCGATTTGGTCACTAAATTTAGATTGCGATAATCTCCTCAGGCTCTGTAGGATCCGTTTGATTTGAAGACTAAGTGCAGTGGTGACACCCATGAACTTTTCGATGGTCTGATGATTTCTTCTTCCAATAGTCTTGAAAATTCCCCCTGGGCAGCTTTTAACTTAGCTGGAGCTAACGGTTGCTTTTGGAGTGCAATAGGTTATCCATTTGTGACGATATGGTGCATCGTGTTGGAGACTCGTAGCTCTGACTTGTTGAGGTCGAACAGCGACTTGTGTTGTTGAAGAGCAGCTGATATCTCTGCTGAATGATGCACTGTGGTTGGCTGAACGACCTGTAACTCCAAACACTCGGAGACAAGTGTCCAAAAACTTTGCTCATGTCTGGTGGAGGGATTAATGCTCTTTTGATTGAAAAGATCAACAATGAGCCGATATTTAAACAGGAAATCAAGGCCTATTATGTTGTGTGAGACCTTATGGGCGATGAAGTTGTGAGTAAATTTACGCCTTATACCTATGTTATGTTTGCGATGCCGGCAGCCATATGAAGGTATGGGCTTCCCTGTAGCTGTTACAAGTAAACGTCCTAGAGACATCTCGGCCATGGAATCATCCTCGAGAACTGAAACTGCAGCAACTGTGCCTAAGGTGAATTCTTCGCCAGTTCTAAAATTAAGAAGATGCAGAAGATTGTTGAGTTGTTTGGCCGGGTCATACAAACAAGTAATCTAATCATTGCGGATTTCATTGTCAGTTTTTCTGTCTATGTGGCATATTCGGCGTGGACGTAATAAGTCATTGAGACTGTCAGATTGTAAGGGATTGCTTACCAGTGGCGACGTTGATGCGCAGAATTTACGGTCTTCTACTTTTTGTGCCATACGTTTCGCGATCCTGAAGCTAAACTGCGCCTATTTTCTGAGGACTGGCCTGTCAACTGTGGAAATTAGCACTTATTCAGGAATTCTTACAAACGGCGGAGACAGACTTGACAGGAATGAAGCATTTCTGGTGATTATAGAACCAGTTCTTTGCGGCATATTTATTAAAAGATTGCGGGGATCTAAATCGCCTTGCGCTTACTTGATTCAGCTCAGATTTCTTTATGGCTAATTATTCGAGAACTTTAGCCATATTCGTTATTGTTCTCTCTAAGAAAGTGATCCTATTATCCTGCGGGGAAGGACAAAACAATGATGAATTTAACTTAGGTTCTAAAACCATAAATTCCTAATCGCATCTTTCTGATTAGTCATCTATAGAAAGAGAGTTGGGGAGCTGTCTGACAAACAATTTTAATGATTGTGGAAGATTGTTTATGAAAACAACCTTAGCTTCATTATCTGAAATGTAGGATTTATACCAATGTTTAGGCAGTTTCCTTAAAATCTTGATAGGTCCAATATTTGGCACGTCTAACTGCTCATACTTTTTTAGTATCTGCTCTTTTTCTTTGAGACCGAGCAAGGATTCCACTTCACATTGGAGGCCCAAAATGGGATTGGGTAGTTTATTAATCGACTCAAGCTCTGGATAAATCCTTCGCTGCAATTCTGAAGGAAATTCGCAAAATCCTTTGACAGTTTTTGATGACGGTCATGGGGAGAAAGCAGATTCTACGCGTATAATGAATAATTCACAATCTCCGTCCCATAAAGGGACGTCAATATCTAAAATTGAACCTCACTCTCTAATAATCTTACGCGATTTTAAAAACATAAACTAATATATCAAAAGTAAGCAAAATAAAATGCATGAAGCGACGTATAAATTTTAAAACATACGTGCTCTTTAAAACAATAAC
The DNA here is from genome assembly GCA_029291075.1 of Eudiplozoon nipponicum. Taxonomy (NCBI): domain Eukaryota; kingdom Metazoa; phylum Platyhelminthes; class Monogenea; order Mazocraeidea; family Diplozoidae; genus Eudiplozoon; species Eudiplozoon nipponicum. The sequence continues at coordinate 51,289 of JAQBSW010002268.1, forward strand.
AACATTTATCACGTTATTTTTGAAATTATAAAGTATAGTTAGGATAATTTCCAGTTCCAGATTGTAAAAATAACTTTAAACATAATGGCAATTTTCTAAATAAAATAATTATTAGAGTGCTTTAGGGTTTCCTTCTGTGCCATAATAATGTTGTAGTTTCAAAACTCTAGTAGATTTAGAGTGATGTGATAGCAATTAACAGAAATACTGAACCAGGTTGTGCAATAAAATATTAAAGCCATATTAACTATGACTTATATTGAAAATAAATAGAAGATAAACCTGAACAACAAACCCAACAAAAGATGGATATATCAGAGTGTATAGAATTGCTGGATTAACAGGTGTGCAGAAACAGTTGTAATGTAGGGGTATTTTGCGGGGTTGCTATCTACCTACATAGAACTGGTAGCTGCTGTTGAGATCCGTGCTTATGATCAATCCCCGGCCTTTTCCCGATGGGTGATGTGAGAAGGCTAATTCGAATGATCACATATGTATTGTATACAATTTTGCATGAAAAATTCATTGTTAGTCCAAATTGACGGTGCTCTAGACGGCAACAAAACGAAATACTGTTAACACAATTGGATTTATTATACACAAGTTACAGTTAAACAAAATTGTCCGTGCTCTAGACGGCAACAGAACGAAATACTGTTAACAAAGTTGAATGTCTTATACACAAGTCACAGTAAAACAAAATTGTCCGTGCTCTAGACGGCAGCAAAACGATATACTCTCAACACAAATAATGTACCATTCACAAACGTCTGAATTGTGATGAATACATGTAACCGATTGAAAATATATGATGATATAAATAAAGTCACTGGTAAAAGTTGTCACTGATGATGAATAGACTAAAATCGTGTAAAAACTTCAATGAAAAAACTTCACAAATAATTAATCCACTGTTTGCTATGGTTTTAATTATTTAATTATAATAATCCATTGTACTCTGAAATTCGGATACGTAGAACTAGATACGAACAGTAAATTACTAGTATAAACTGCGAATAATCCACAAAAGAGGAGTAATTCCACTATGACACTATAATCCACCGCATGTTCCCTGCGTATTGCGCGCGGGTGTGTATATTTAATAAACAAAACCCTATTAATTACAAATAAAATTGCAGTTCAAGAAATCTCAATTAAAACTGCTTGAAACTAACAGAGATTGTTTCTAAAATCACAGTTAAGAGAAATATTGTGTAAGAACAGAGTTAGATTATTTGACCTTAAAGAGCACTATATTTGTCAAAATTGAACATCGTTGAATTGTAACGCGGAGCCGCGTGTTACAGTAAATCTTAATATGTTGGTGAACTTTAGCATACGTTACAATACATTCGGCTGGTACCATGTAACGTTTTGGTACAATAATTTTGGCATCGGGTCCTGACACAATAGCCATAATGCTGGTACCCATTAGAGACTCGGTACATATATATATATATATATATATATATATATATATATATATATATATATATATAATAGTGAGTTGGCTTTAATTTCGCTTTATCGAAGACTTTATATAAAGTTAGCTCACTACCACATTCCATACCTAAATATATAGTGGGTAATGGCGTAATGCCGAATCCTACTAATGAGTTTCCATTAAGCACGAGATTATGCTTTCCGTTCATGCTAATTTTGGTGTATACTTCTGGTCATATTTGAAATAATTTGTTGCAAGTTGCGCAACACCTAATACACAATTGCGTAATGTTAGTTATCTGCCACAAACAGTATCTAAGAGTAATATATTTAATTTAATGATGTCATGATTACCACAAAATGTGTTAATTGATATCGATCAAGGCCAGAGTATTTGGATTTGCTGGAATAACAGGTTTTCGTAAATAGTTGTAAATCACAATATGTTGATGAAATTTAGCATACATTGAAATACATTGTTTTGGTTCCATGTACATTTTCGATACCATATTGTTGGTTTTGGGTACTGACACATAATAGCGATAGGGTTGTTACACTTTATAGACTCGATATATTATATATAACGAGTTGGCATTAACGTCGCATTGTCGAATACTCTATATGAAGTTAGCTTCACTACTGCAGGTTTGGACATCCGAATAGGGTATTGTACCGTCCTATTTTCCCACATTCCTCATCGAAATATATAGTGGGTAAATGGCGTAATACTGTCTCCTACTGATGAGTCGCCAGTAATCATGAAACGAATGTGCACGAGATTTTCGTTCATGCTGTCTTTGGTTTATCCTTCTGGTCATATTTGTACTAATTTGTCATTAGTAATACACAATTGCATACATATTAGTTCTCCGCCACACACAGTATCTCTAAGCAGGATAAGCCTGATAATAAATACAAAAAGTTAATATCCGCTAGATGCGTTTTTCATTTATCTATTTCAAGTAATTGATATTCTGTTTACCGTAACACATTTTTAGAAATGGTTTGGGTAACTAACTGAAGGTATGTAAGTAGATTTTTTTAATAAAGTAAATTGCTGATGCTTAGAGAGAGACTATTATTTCATTTATTTGCCATAGTGTAATGTCAAATAAATGCCGAAATTTACTATGAATAGTATTCGTGATAAAATAGTCTGTCATACTGCTTATATCATTTGAAGGTAAGCCGATACCATGTGTACAATGCATATGTCGAAGCATACAAAATTATTGTCAATAGTGATAATTATCGTCAGTTGTTCCGAACAGTTTTTGTTTGAGACGAGATTTGAATAAGTAATGTACAAAATCTCAATTAGTAGACATTAGCATCAAAGAATATGGCGATAAACAACTAAATATTTCGGTATATACTTGCTCATTGCCTGTAGTATGTTCAGGATTACTAATAATAGCTAGACAGTGCGACATGAGTCTGTTGGAATTACTAATCATAATCTATACCGATCTGTTAGCTTGGTATATTAAAAAATGAGAGCGTATCTTACGAATCGTTTTGAGCCGAGTAAGATTAACATGAAAGTGCTTCATTATAGTAGTATAACTGTAATTTGTTACAGGTTAAAAGTCCCGATAATAAAACAATGATTTTGAATACGAAGATACATATTGATGAACTTAATGTTAAGCGAATTAAATTTGTATTCAGCATTATCCTTTGTTTAGAATCATTAGAAATACATCAAAATGATCGGGCGGTTCAGTGAACTGTTTGAATCAGTCCTCACTGAACGATGTTGGCATTGCACCAAAGATAATTATAAAGAATATGGCTATCGAGGTAAAACCTGACAGAAACGGTGATAATTAGTTTACAGCAGTGGCACAACGGCTTGCTAGAGTCTTAACTGAAATACTGTTAAAGTTAAAGAAAAGGGAAACTTTTCCAACTTATTGATTAACCTGTGGGGATAACAATTGTTGGAACTGGCTAGACAGACTCAAATCTATACCATAAAAAGTTGAAACGCAGAGGTACAACAATATTTGCGAATTCGAGAAGGCAACATTAGAAGTAATTAGAACAATATTCGCCCCGAATGGTATAAGCGAACTAGATTGTTAACGAGGAACAAATTTCTCTTTGACGTTTCTTTACCAAATATTTGGAAGTCCAACCAATGCAACAAAAAGAGTCTCCGTATGTTATTAAATCAATAGCACACGTTAGTAGGCTACCTATACGGTGATGAATTCTGTAGTGAATTCATCTACAGAAAGTTAGCAAAAGAGTGATGCTGCTCACCATTGAACAAATCTGATGGTCATGGTAATAAAAAGCTTACACAATATGCTCGAGTAAGATATGGATGTAAAGTGTGTTCAAATCTGACCTTTGTTTTGTCCAATTTTTGAAAAAGGAAATATCTTGCTGAGTCATTTAATTCGCACAGAGACTCACTTTTTCCTTACTCTGCACAAGTCATCGCCAAGAAAATACCTCTCTACAAGTTAAATATTTTCTGGAATGATTCGGTGGAAATGCTCGTGTATCATGTATAAGACTATCCGCTGGAGGCTGTAGAGAATGACTGAAATATTGGGTTGTATTCCAGGAACAATTTTAAAGGCCAAGACCGCTTAAGACCTGCTGGCAAACTTAATTTGATAACTAGCCACGGAGGTCAGACTATGGTTGTTGGCTTTTCTTTCCGTTCTTAGACTAAACGGATGAAATGTCGATTTTCTAAACGTCATCCAGAAGATACTAAGCCGCGAAGGTGGTTATACGGAGAAATTTTGGCTATAAAGCACGTCCAAAATTATGCCCTGTATGCTCTTAACGTGTTAAATTTAAAATTGGAAGTCGCTAAGACGGAAACGGGATCATTCTACTACAGAAAGTTACGCCACAAACGTTATAGTTGCGTATAAAACTTGCCTGCCCAATGGATGGAGGGGGGGAGAAGAGGTAATACGTCAATCAATAAAATATACAAATAACAGTAGTACATAAATTATCATAACGTGTAATAGATGGTAGGAAAAACTCGATAAATTAATTGAAATATAGTATTCACATATTTAAGAATAAGAAATAAGTAATAAAGGATTTAGAAATGGGTCTATCGTATGTAAAAGTTGTAAATTTGAAGCGTTGGTTTCTGCAGAAAATTCCGACCAAAGTCTATGTCAATTAACAAACTAACGTTTGATAAAGAATATACGGATTGAGTACATGATTTGAGTCCTAACCAAGCAGTGAATATACCTAGTTCCTCATTCTAATTGACTTTCCATTTCCATTTTCCATGGCCTTCTTAAGAATTCTGCTCATCATACTAAACGAAAGCAAACTAATATAGCGAGTGTGACTTGTCATTTTAAACTCTCTATCTAAACCGGTTACTGACTAAGCCACAAGTAGTTACTGGCAATTCAGAAGATACGCACCAATTCACAAGGCGCGCGATTATAACTGCTAAGTATGTAGGTAAATGCGATTATAAAATTGAATGCTTTCAATTTTGTGAATTTACAGTGACTGAATTTCGATTTATGTTCGCACGCGTTGCATAGCATATGCGTGCATATAGCAATAACATATTGGAGCAAATTTTCATAATAATTTGATCATTAGTTATCGGATCTTCTTCTAAGTCATTAATCAGTCTTTAATTATTTTTTACGTAACAAATTAATTTTCGTAGTTTGACCTCGGAAAAATATAAGGTTATGTCTATGATCAAAATCTGTCTCATGTAAAAATTTATAGACATTTGGTTACTCAAAGTTTGTTATAAATATGGTGTTTCGTAATTTGGTGCACAAAAATTAAATTGTGGTCTTTGAGAAACTTGAATTCACATAAGTGATTTTGAATCCATGTTAAGCTAAGCAAAAGGGAACACAGGTGTACAGTTTTGCATGTGCGCCCAGGTCATGATTGAAAATTTTCATACCGTCGAAATGATCGAGACTCTATTCAATGTTGCTTTCAAAGTTTTTAGTCAGGAAGCGTCACTTACTTCAAAATAAAAATTCCTGCAAATTTATTTGGCTAACTTGAATTGGTTTGTGACCACGGTTCTTTTATATGTTGTCCAGAGTGATAAGAATTTGATGCTGGACTTACCTTAAATATTTATATAGATGTGTTTAACTTATAAATAAGATATTTGCCTGATTTAGTCCTAGAGTAAAGCTTACGATAATCACCGCAAGGTGTGCGATAATCAATAACTTATGTAACTAAATGTAAATGAGAAGCCGAACTAATTCTCATAGGCATGAAAATGAAATTATACAGATATCCATGAAATAAATCAAGTGAGGATTTTTATTTAATGAAAGATGACCGTCTGTTCTGAAATTTGATCGCTTTACCTGTCCTATTGATGTAGTCCAATATTTCCCCTCCAGGGTCTTTTAGGAGTGACAAGCTAGGTTCGATCTGATCTATATTTCACAATTCTTAATAAATTGAGATGCACATAATTTAAATTAAAATCTCTAGAAAATGTTGAATTTCCTTGATTTACGTTTGCGGGTTGTCGCTTCGTCTTTTCAGTATCGCAAAGATTCGATTGATCCCCGATTACAAGCACGCATCCATTTCGTCTTCGTTCCGGGTGAGTGCAGATTCATAACTTTCTTCCGAAGGAGTCAAATCGTTCAAACTAACCACTGGAAATGATGTCCGATCTAATCTTCGTTGACTGGCGACGCTTCGGTTTAGTCTTTCCCAAACCATCCTCGGGCCTCTAATCACAAGTTAACAGTAAAATTCTCACAATAGCAGATTTAAGCAAATGTGGTAACCTCGTACCGAAACAGTTCTGCTTATATTTTGATTTTTGGATTCACCAATGGTTTTAAACAAAGAATTCGTTTCAGTAACTAATCTTTATATATGCATTTGCAAGAAGCACATGAAAACACTCACAAAACAACTATATATATATATATATATATATATATATATATATATATATATATATATATATATACTGCAAAATGGCAGACCAGACTTTACCTCAGTATAATTGAAAAAATTGTTACTAGGTGCTCAATAGCTCATACGCATTTGCATATATAATATTTCTCTGCCTTAACCACAGTATCTGACAGTAAATTTTGTCGGTTTTTTCAGTTTTGAATTTTAACTTTAATTACCGTGACGTCGCAATATTACAGTACCAGCACACATGTTCGATACTATCATTCTCCCATCTAACATCCTGCAAGTTACATAAGATTATATATATACCGGAATTTAAGAAGGCTTCAATTGTTCTGATGTAAATTTTGGTCACACATTTGCAGTATATATACATATATATATATATATATATATATATATATATATATATATATATATATATATATATATATTCTAATTCGGAAGAAAAACACATTAATAACAAAGTGGATAATGGCCATTTATTTCGAGATTACTAAATTTGTCTCTACAATCTTCCATTTATATACATTTTGGGTTTTCATTTGATTATTAGTGTGGCAACAAATCTGACTCTTTTTTATTTCTATTTCTTGCTTTGGCTGATTGGTATGTGTGTATGCGTTTGTGACTGTGTGTCTGCATGTTTGCATGTTTGAGAATTAACCATCTGTTCGCATTGTTCGCTGTTACGTGTACGAGTGCTATTTTTCCGAGTGTAGTCTGTCGTTTCACCTTTTTGCGCAAATTTGTGTTCTTCACTTAATAAAAAAGCAAGTGTGGATTGCAGTGTTTAATGCTCATATTGTTTAGAAATTTCTGTTACCGTATATGCATCTGGACATATATAGAAAATCCATTTTCACCGGGCAATACATGCACTACAACAGCAGTGTGCAAAAATCCCACAAAAGAAATTTAGTAAACAACCTAGCAAACAGAATCATGAATATCTGCTCTGAACACAAGAATGAGGAAGAACTAGGCTACCTCAGGAACATTTTGCTAATGAACAACTACCCAGAGCGTTTCATTGATATTAACATCAGACCACGGCAGATTCGCACTTGAGAGGATACCGTCAAGCAGGTTTTCCTAAACTTACCATTTAGAGGCGACTTACCAGCCTCAATAATTGCAGGGCGGCCGAATACAATAAATAAGAACCTTCCCAGTGTTAAAGTTAATATGACATTTAGCACACAGAGAATCATGAGGTTAGATGCCAAAGATCAATTGCCAATTCTTTTCAAATCATTCATAGTCTACAAATTCTCATGTATGTGCGTTAGCACATATATCGGACGTAGGAAGAAGCAATTGATAAACAGAATCCAGCAACATTTGCCACAGAAATTGATTAACAAAGGATTGGCACCGTCAGGAAATCAGCTATTTCCGATCATATATTGGCAACGGGGCACCCAGTCAATCCGACCAATTTCACAATTCTACATAAAGCAAAATCAGAAAAATTATTATTTATTTATGAAGCCCTTTATATAAATCAACAAACACCTGACGTTGATATTCAAAAGTTTCATCGACATGATATTCTAATCGACTGTCCACGAGTAACAAAATTCAACAACAATTTACTAATATCCAGGCAAGACCGAACAGGCCCTCGACAAGAATCAACAAACATTAAATCGGATTGGCAACAGACTGATGAGTAAGTAACAGAGGCGCGTACGGTGACAGAAATTTCAAAACAATATGAGCGTTCAACACTGCAATCCACACTTGTGCAGTTACCATGTGAAGAATACAGATTTGTGCAAAAATGTGAAACGAATGACTACACTCGGAAGAATAACACTCGTAAATGTAACAGCGAACAATTCGAACACATGGTTAATTCTCAAGCCATCAATACAATAATGCAGATCTCAGACTCACTTTGCAATACTGCGAGAATGACCTTTGCATGCAAACACGTACACGCACAAACACAAACGCATAAACACTTACCAACCAGCCAAAACAAGAAACAGAAGTAAACACGAGTCAAATTTGTTACCACCAGCATAATCAATTGAAAACCCAGAATGTATATAAATGAAAGTTTATAGAGCGATGTTTAGTATTCATAAAATAAATGGCCTTTATCCACTCGGTTATTAATGTGTTCTTTTTTCCTAATTATAAATGTACTGTGAAATATTAAAAGGCATGAACATTATAAAGATCATAAAAGCGCTGGTTCAGCCTTTTACCCGTAGAGAACTAAACACTTATATTGAAGCCAATAGTATGAGTGCCAAAACTCTAGAAAGAATTAAGTTCTTCAAATCGTGTTTACAATCAGATGTACAAAAACGAGTCCTCAAGCAGGTAAGTATATATATATATATATATATATATATTTTTTAGTGTGGGTATTTTGATGTGATCCATGCAAATATATATATATATATATATATATATAGAGAGAGAGAGAGAGAGAGAGAGAGAGAGAGTATTAAATGAGATAAATTCTTTGTTTAAAACCATTGGTGAGGCGAAAAAATATAAATAAAACTGTTTTGAAACGAGGTTACCACATTTGCTTAAATCTGCTATTGTGAGAATCTTACTGTGAACTTGTGATTAGAGGCCTGCAGTTGGTTTGCGAAAGACTAAACAGAAGCGTCGCCAGTCAACGAAGATTAGATCGGATCTCATTTCCAGTGGTTAGTGTAAACGATGTTGAATCCATCGGAAGAAAGGTATGAATCTGCACTCACCCGGAACGAAGACGAAATGGATGCGTGCTTGTAATCGGGGATCAATCAAGTCATTGCGAAACTGAAAAGGCAAGGTGAAAACCCGCGAACGCAAATCGCGGAAATTCAACATATGATGCTGGCTCTCCGCAAACTTTAAAAGGACATCTCTATAATTTGTTTCCTAGTCCTTTGTTTATTTACTGAATAGTTTGTCTCCTATTTCATTGCCAGTTTAACTTTTGTAATTATTTTTTATACATTATTATTATATTGAATTTTGTTGCCAATGTGATTATTTTCCACGCAATTGGGAATCTGGTACTATAACAATAATCATTTCAACCAGTCGTCCGATTTGCTTCTTTTATTCAGTGTTTGAATAAATTTCTTTAAAATTCCACTTTTTATCTATATTTTAAATTGACAATTATAAGACTTCGTCACTAGAAATTAAAAAAAAGATTGCCTTCATTAAATACGGATCGTCAGATTAAGCAGTAATGAGTTTGCCAGGGTATATATCATTTATTAAAAATTCGGCGTTTTTGTAATAATTTTACATCAAGAAGTATAAATCACTCATTTGCTTATTACAATTTGAAATGGAGTTCACCTAGATGGTTTACATAGTTGAGAAAATCGTTCAATAATCATCATCCAGAAAACTCAAACCTAAGCCAGACTTAACCAGTGTTTGAACATCATTCTAAAGGTAAAAATCTAATTCATTAGCGATCAAAATAGACATGGGCTGCCAAATTGTACGACACCTGACATTAACAAACGAGCTGAAATCTATGTATGTTTTCTACTACCTTTACAAGTGGAGGTTGAATTTTTTTCATTTTAACACTTCTTTCCATTTAAAATTAATTTAAGTGGGCATCCTCGTTTGTGAACTTCAGGCAAACCCCACAATCTGGGTGGTAAAGTATAACTCTGCATCCATGCGCTGAGATTAACATCGTATTTACATTGATGATGGCAATAACGTTGTCTTGTGGCGTGCTCATGATAGACTTGTTTCTTTTTTATTATGCCGGTGTTTGTTATTTGATCATGCATCATTTGATTGCAGCTTCATTTCGCCGTCTAGTTAGTAGCGCCACATTCGTTGGTTTTGATAATAAACGCACACTTTGAAGTTGGTAGTTTTCACCCTCTAAAAAACAATTTTTTTTCTTATACTGTCAATACTTGTCAGAATAATAACATCTCCGTTATAACAATAAGCACTAATAAATGTTCATTTCAATACCCCTTTACCATGTAGTGTGGTATCTGTTCAGTAATAAAACAAATTGGAATGGTTAGTTGTAACTTTGGGTTTGAACGGAAAAAAACTAAAACAGCAAGAACACGAAAAATAATCAAAAACGAATGAGAACAAGACAAGAACTGAAATAAAAATCAGTTAAAGAAAAATTGGATAATAAAACAAAAATAACAATAAAGAAAAGAAGAAACGAAGCAAGAAAGAGATTAACAACCAGACCAATGAAAATAAATTAAACAAAAATGAAATAATGAGCGTGATGCAGCTATAAAATAAAACAAAAACAATAACAAGAGATAAAAAATATTAAATGCATGCCCTATAAGCAGGACAAAAACATGAAAATGAATGATAACGCAGTCAAATATCAGAAATTGAACAGAATTGAGAATAGGAAGCAGAAGAAAATCGGGAAAGTAAAAAAAACACGAAATATAATAATAATAACAACAAGAAATAGAATAAAAGCAAATGCGCAATAAAAATCAAGAAAAAGAACATAAGCAATAACGAAAGAAAAATATGATAAAAAGAAAACAATATTATGCAAAAAATTAATAATAAAAGAGCATGAACAGGAAAATGAACAATAACGAGAAGAAGGGAATGAATATTTTTTATTAGAAAAGACAAATAAGAAAATAAGAATGGAATTCTAATAAGCATTAGCAAAATCATTAGTTAGGATAAAAACAAGAAATAAAACATTAATTGCAACTTAAAGAACAAAATAAAAATAAACAAATATGTAAAGAACAACGAAAATTAGAACATCAAAGGTATAACTACACAGAATATCCAGTTTAAAAACGAGCACGAAGTAGAAAAAGAAAACAAATGAATAGTATAGGGAATAAGAAGAAAATTAAAATAAAAGCATTATAAAAATGCACGAACAGGAATATATATGAAAAAAATATGAAATAAACGCGCATCAACATGAAATAAGAACATTATAATTGAAAAAATCATTATCAAGAAAAGAGCATGGACAGTGAAATGAGAGAAATTCTTAAAATAAGAACAAAATATGAATATGAACAATTAAATTTGCGATATCGAAAATAATTGAGAAACCAAGAAAAAGAAGAAGAGAATGAACAATAGCAATATAAATATCTAGAAAATAATCATAAGCGAAAAGAATAACAACAAATAGAAAAACAACAGGAACATGAAACATAAAATAGGCAATTACGTGATCAGGAATATGAAAAAATAAACAATACAAAAAATCTAAGATGAGAATATAAGTCAGAAAGACGAAAAATATAATAAATTCAAATAAATAATCACTAATAAAATGAAATAATCGTGAAAAACAAAGTAAAAATAACACAAAAGTCAATAACCAATAACAGAAAAAATAAAAACAACATTATAAGAATATACACTAAATACGCGAACTTGAAAAAGAACCAAATTTGAAAAGAGTTAATACGTTGAACTAGAAGCAGAAACTGAAAAAAGCAGAAATTTGATGAAAAACAGTAGGAAGAAAAATGGAAGATAAAAGTTTAAATAGGAAGCGACTTGATGAGCATTTGAGACTAAAGACAGATGAAAAATGGAACACAATTTATGCGATATCAAGGAAATTATTTATATATCATCAACAAAATAAATCGGATCCAAATGTGCTATTTAACGAAAAAACATCGACGATCTACGCACGGTAGAAGCTAACATTTGCAACTAAATCAAAAAAGTAATTCGGACATAAATTTAATATAAACAGCTCCATATTTTGCGTGTTTTTTTCTAATTTTCATACCTCAGGTTTGCACAATTGCCATCGAGTTTCTTTCTGACGAAACGAGAATGCCAGTTTAAGTTTGGTTAAATAAATCAGTTTCATAATAAGTATATGTGTGAATACATGACTTATTTATAATTTCCAATTAAAAAGAAAATGAATATGTAGGCAAATAAAAAATATTAGAACAGAACTAAAAATTATTAAGTTTTATTTTTAAAAAACTTATTAAGATAAAACTTCGTAACTAGAAAAAAATTTTTAAAACACGTATGAAAAAGTTAAAATTCAGCATAGACAAAATGTTAAAATTGAAAACGGAAGTATGATTCTGATTCAGACCATGGAAGAAAAAGAGAATGTAAAGAAGAATAGAATCAAACCATTCTAAGAATAAATTGTACCAATTAGGAGACGATAAAAAATACAGAAGTAAAATAAAAATTACCGGATGAAATATGGGCAAGAATTAAAGAAAACGACAAGAACACAAGAGATAATTAGATCAGGTTTTCGAACTCGACAATGTAATGTAAGATGAAAATAAAAGGGACTAGAACGAACAGCAGATATCGCCTTCAAAAAATTAGTTAGCAGCGGAACTTGAATGAGAAATGTAAGCACAAAAGCAAGGGAAAAAAAGCAAAGAATGAAAATACGATAAAAGGCAAGCTAGATTACAAGAGACAGATGCAAGCTCAGTTTAAAAAAAAGTAAAAATACAACGAATAATTGGAAAATAATATTCACAAAGGAACATGAAAAATAACTGGATCTTGAAAAGAACAATAAAATGAAAAATTACAATTAATTTACATGCAAAAGTAGGAACAGATGAAAAAAGGGAAAAAACATAAATTTAAAACGAAATGAAAAACGAAAGAGAAAAATAATAAAAACACCATAGATAAGTAGTAAAATCACAACAGGAATATCCAAACAAAGGGAATAATATTACTGGTAAATGAATGAACACGAATAAGATAATTGACAGAAACAAGTACATGAAGACATATTGACCAGACAATATTTCTTCAGGATGCACGAGTAAAATTATAATAGAAGAACTAAGAATGAGCAAAAGAATATAAATGCAAACATGAATATGTAGTAATTTCTGAATTGGAAAGACAAAGTGAATGAGTTATATAATAAAAACAAGATGACGAAAAAGAAAATAAGCAGGACGAATGTCTTTACGAAGGAAACAAATTATATTAAATAAATGAATGAATACAAGAACATAAAGAGACTAAACACATCAATGATTTTGCGGGTGGTAGTAACAATTATTTGTATCACGTTTTCGAGCTTTAAGTAAACACCAATCCCATTGTATTTAACCAGTCGTCGAACAACATCACAAAACTACCGCCAGCCGCAACGCACTGACGCGTTTCGACCTTACATGATCATCATCAGGGTATGACGAAAAACTGACTAGCGAGGATCAAATCGAATGCATATATATGGAAATCAAATTTAGATATGCGTATCTCACCTCCGGTAGTCTCGCGGGCGTTGTACTTGAGTGGAAATGTCGGCACAACAATTTCTATGTTGCCACGAACATTAAAAAAGCTTGCAATCAATGCTTGTTTAATTGTATAACATATATATATATGTGTGGAGAGAGCTGCCAGCAGTTATAGTTCATGATTGCATAGAAATTGTGCAGCTGATATTTCCAGTCACGTATAATGTATGCAAGACTACTAGAGGTGAGAGCCGCATGTCTAATTTCGCTTTTTATATATATGTATTGCAGTTTAATCCTCGCTAGTAAGTTGGCCGTCGTATTCTGATGATCATTATGGAAGGTCGAAACTCGTCAGTACGTGCGACTGGCAGTAGTTTTCCAATGCTGTTCGACAACAGGTTTAATGCAATAAGATTGGTTCTTACTTCAAGCTCACAAACTTGATTTAAATAACTGTTACCACCACCCGCGCAGTAAATTAATGTTTAATAGTGGGTATGTCGTAATACCAGCTCCTACCGATGAGACACCAGAATGCATGAAACGAATGGGCACATGGGATTCTAAGTTTCGTTCATGTTGACTTTGATTTGTCATTCTTGTCATATTTGAACTAATTTAATATTAGGCGCGCAACATCTAATATAAAATTTCATTATTACAAGAAATCCTGAGTCGGAAATACAATGTGTAGGATGAATGTAATAAAGATGACATATAAAGAAGCAACAAATCGAGTAAAGCAATTTGACGGTGGAACAAATTTATGTTCAATAAATGAGTGAGTGTGAATGAATTTATTGAAGAAAACAACCACACTCTCAAATGTTGCACAAAAAGACGTACATCTGCATGCACGAATAAAATGAACTCAGTTATTGTAAGAATGAGTATAAGATTATGTATTGAAACGTGAATAGGTAAATTGACTTAAATTGTTTATATTGAGCTTAGGTGTAAATAATAAAACACGAAATCATCGAACGAAACTAAAAAGTGGAATGTCCTGACTGAAGAAAAAAATATTTTTGTCAGTAAATGAAATAACATGAATGAATTGATTGATACGAAGATATATTGCGCGGAAAGAATTTATCCAACATGCACAGGTAAGAGTAATAGGGCACCAATACGAATAAGCAAAATACCATATATGTAAATATGAATTAGTAGACGATATTGAATCAGAAAAAGAAGGTGACGGAGATAGTAATTAAAACCTTACCGAAATTAGGTAATTTATTAAGAGTGTTGGCCTGACAATGAATTAAATTTTTGCAACTAAAAAGATGGACAAAAATGCTTTTATTGACGAAAGAAGAAAAGAACAACAAAAAATCGGCAAATCTAAATTCAAAAGCATTTCGGGACAAGCAGTTTAAGGAAGGCTTCAGAGTCACGGACCTACTCATGAGTGCTATTAATTTCCCCACAACCGTCAATTGTGGCATCAGCCCGAAGATATTTCTCACTAAGATTACCTTCAGCATAGGCGAGTAGAAGAAAATTTCTCGAAATACAGAAAAAGAGAAGATCTCGTGTCGAAAATAGAAGGTGAAAGAAGAACCTAGCTAAAGTAACAGCGAAGGAAATAAAATCCGAAGGATATCCTGCCGGAAGAAATAAAATATTACAAAAAATTTGATGCATTCAGATGAATTCCTTTAAGAAATCAAGAAAACGAAAAGATATTGAGCGGACGGATCTTCAGAATTCCCTTAAGTAAAAAAAAGAGAAAACAGCCGAATGAGCAGAGAAAGATATTTGTAAAAAATGAAGAAGAAAATAGTTTGCAATAGAAAAAGCCAGTGGCTGAGGAAAATAATCATAGCAGAACAAAATTTTGCAATATACTGAGGAAGTAAATAAATCAGAACTACTCATTGGATGAAAAAGGTTGAATTCATCGACGGAAACAGGAAAACGACTAGATGTTGTAAAGAATAGGGAACTTCAGCAGTCATGAATAAAAGAAAATTAGCAGCAACAAGAATTTGCACAAGATTGAGTTGAGAACTATGACAAAAAACAAAATCGTGAATAGTGAATTCAATGTAGAAGAGGAATGTAATAAAAAGGCGATAATAAAGGAGCAACAAGACGTGAGGCATATCCTTTCGGGGGAAATAAACTATCAAAATCAAATTGAGGAATACGAATGAATTCATTGACGAAATCATGAACAAGAAGAGACATAGTGCGGAAAGCAGACCTTCAGCATGAGCAAATATAAGAAAGAGAGCAATTTCGAGAATGAACACAAGACTGTATCTGGACAGATGAGGGAGAAGAAGTCATGTTATCGTAAATGGATGGTGACGTAGAAAAACTAATTTAAAAATTAATTGAGGAATCTTCTCAAGAATAAAAAACGATCATTCGAAATGCATTTATGATCACGAATGCATTAATTGAGGAAACCGTGATCAGGAGGCGAAAGATAAAGCGAATTAGAAGGAAAATCGGAAAGACTACTAGAAAAAGCCGACTAAGAATGAGATGTGAATCAGGCCAGAGCCCAATAACAAGCATAAAAGAAGAAAATCAATAAATAAATCGAGCACACAATTATGCTTAAAACATGAATGAAATCTAGACCTTGACACGGAAAAGCAAATTGAAAACTTGCAGCTGAACGAGAAAAAAATTCAGGGTAAGAAAATAAAATATCCAAACAAATGCAAGTTAAACAAAAAATAAGAGAAAAGAAACAATAACATAAAGGAGAACTGGGATCTAAATTAGAATAGGATTAAGAAAAAGGCGCACAGCGACATTGTGACAAAGCGAGTCCAGAACGAGGAAACCCAGCATCAGTACTAGAAATAGATAACAAGACCACCAGACAGATAACAAATTCGATAACAGCACAAATTTATCGGTAATCCTCTGGTCCAACTACAAAGACATGATCCTACACAATGTAATTGACCTAGCACCAACATTTATCCACAGCAGAATGATGATTATCAGCAGTTAAAGGGAATGAAATTTGCCGCAGACAGGGCTCGAACCTGGGAACATCTGCTTCGGAATGTGATCACAATTAAGCCACACTGTCGCGTGATGACTCGGTTGTTAGAGCAACGGATTCTGCAGCAGACGTGCCCAGTTTCGAGGCCTGTGATGAGTTCACAATAAGGCGAAACCGGTCTATTGGATGAATTGCGTTTTCAACACTTTTCCATGCTTAGTTTAAACTGAGAAGTGTATATAATGAGAGTGTTGTTTACAAAAAAATTGCAAACCAGATTTATACAATTAAACGAGCATTGGTTGCGCGGGTGGTGATAACAATTATTATAATCAAGGTTGCGGTCTTGATATAAACACCTGACCCAGTACATGATGAGTTCCCAATAAGGACAAAACCTGTCATGAATTGCCTTTTCTACACTATACAATTCTTAGTTTATACTGACATATGTAAGTAATTAATGGGTCAGGTGTTTATATCAAGACCGCAACCTTGATTATAATAATTGTTATCACCACCCGCGCAACCAATGTTCGTTTAATTATATAAATGTTCATTTCAATACCACTTCCCCATGTAGTGTGGTGTCTGTTCAGTAATGACAGATTAGGGATGGTTAGTTGGAACTTTGGGTCTAAATGGATGCTATATGAGCTCCACCTAAAGGAAAAATAGACTAACCAAGTTACATTAGTGTGTGGCAGGCTGGCTCAGTGGTTGGAGCACCAGATTCCGAAGCAGACGTGCCCAGGTTCGAGTCCTGTCCGCGGCAAATTCTGGCCAGTACATGATGAGTTCCCAATAAGGACGAAACCGGTCTACGGGATGAATTGCCTTTTCTACACTATACAATTCTTAGTTGATACTGACATATGTAAGTAATTACTCGATTTATACAGTTTTTATCACTACCCGCGCAAACAATGTTCGTTTGAATATAGAAATGAAATATGTTTATTTCGATTTACGCTAAATCAAATTTCAACTACATGCTACTTCTCTCTGAACTCCCCAATAAGGTAAATTCAATATTAAAATTATCAGTGAGATGTCAATTTGCATTTATTATATTTATGCGTTGCACAGCAAAATTTCAGCTAAACGAGTGCAATTTTTAAGATGTCTGATTTCATGTTTCGGCCTCAATAAGCAACAAATTGTCTACCATTTCGAATCTCCTGTCGTAGCTTCACGCATAGTTCGAAAGTTCACACAGTTCTGTAATTGAAATATTTGTCTAATTCCTGCAGCAAAGGTTTGTTGATGTGCACATTTTAAGTGTGCATCTCAGCGAAATTCCCTACATGACTGCACACCTTCAGTCAAATGAAGTGGCTTATACGTTGCACTGTTACGTAGTTCTGAGTTCCTACAACTGTATTACCTTCGAAAATGAACAATTAAAAAATGACTGCTTACACGCTACTTCTACCAGCTTATCCTTCGCCTGGCACAAATTTGGACTCTGCAGACATTATTATCAATGTTTTAAAATGTTATCAGCGAATTGACAAAAATCTGTGCTACTTAGCATTAAACATCTTTCTGATTGGTTAAATTGAAAATATTTAAAAAAAAACACTACTGAATTCAATGTGTGCTCGTTTGTTATGCGAGTCAGTCTATGAACGCACACGAATACACACACACACACACAAACACACACTCAGACACGCAATCTCCATCTAGACATACTTGTGTACTTTCAGTTATACAAATACACACGTGCCAATTCAATTATGCTGGAGCGTAAACTACGTTACAATCAGCATTATAGTCGCTCCCAATACCATCATTTTCATCTTCATCATCACTGGCATCATCGTCATCATCATCATCATCATCATCAAGCGGAGTAGCTTAGTTTAGGTTTCTTGAAGCAGTATCAATGAGATTATGCTAGCCGGGGTCATTTTGTTTATTCATGGAGTTTATCTATTAAGAACTTCGACGTTCCGTTTAATAACTGGCTGCAAGTTACCTGTTTTAGACGCCACGCGATTTGCAAACTCATCCTGCAATAACGCGTGATTAAACCATGTTAGAAATTGAATAAGCACAGTGTTTGGATTACATATTTCAGCTATGAGACTGGCTAGTTACCGGAATGAAATTTTGTCTACTGTTCAATATGCTCAAATAGTTATTTTCGTCTCCAATTCACGATAGCAGTATGTGTGAATATTTTGCAGCCAGTCCAGTCTTTGTAATTTGAACTCCAAATTGAAACAAATCAGCCTCCTCCTCTGTCAATAGGAAACAAGGATTTTACTTAGAAATTTGTGTTACCGTGCTTAGTTCGAAGGCGATTTCTCACGAATGCTTCCGTCAAGGTTGTGGATGATAGCTGTTTGGTAATCGAAGCTAAACATCGCGAGGAATTATGAATTGAGGCAAAATAAAGCAACGCCGTGCACAAACAGTTCAGAATGTCGTCTCATCAACAGAGAACACCACTCTTTTATGAAGAGGACAAGTTTCCTCGCCATCACAACGTTGCATCCGCGCATGGCCTGCAAGTTGGCTCGTGGAGCAATGATGGACAAGCTGGCTACCAGACAACCAATCTGCTTGGAGGGATGATGGATTACGTGCCTGAATCGCACCCAGAGGTTGGTTACATGTAATAGAAGTCTTTGAATTTACCTGGCAAAAATTCTTTGAATATCTGTTGACGCTCAGCGTGCAGTCATCTGAAACAAATCAGTTGAAGATTCGCAAGCACTGACTGCCTTGCTAGGAAACATTTTACAATTTTTAGGAGAATATCTTTTGCATTTATTTCGCGCTATCGCAAATCGTCACTTTTACCATTTCGCTTGTATGTATGCATTTAAGGGGTTTTCGGCAAAATGACTAGAAGTAAAATTCATTTTGTCTAATCGGAAAAAAACATTTTAAAACATAGTGCACGAACATAATATTAGTCCAGAGTGTTAAAATAGAGAAAACACAATTCGTGCTAATGTGAAATTGTCTTCGTTAGGCTTCCGCAATTTTAACTTGCTGTAATATTATACATTTTTGTACCACTTTTTCTGAAATGTTTTTCCATTTCAAGTCGAATTAACCAGGCTACTATTCTGGATTCTGGGTGCTGCGTGTTTTCTGCATAACCTCGCAATTCAAAGTAGCTTCTCAATAGTTCACACTGAGGATTCCAAGTTGGCCTGCACACATAGCCTGTCAAATTCTTTTCATTGACACTTTGCACGTATAGGTATCCGTCTAGTCACCTAATCTGTGTTTTGACTAATATCCTTTAAAAGTTTGCGAAGTGCTAGCTTCATATGCTGAATGTCCGTGATTTGCGATGGTGGATCGGTTTCGCAAAGATACGATTGATCCCCATGTCCAAGTGAGCATCTGTTTTGCCTTCGATCAGGCTGGGTGCGTATTCGTCCCTTTCTTCCGAAGGCTTCAACATCGCTCATACTAACCACTGGATATGAGGTGTGAAGGTGAAATCGCACCACATTTCCAGTTTCATTATCAGAAATTGTAGGGCCTTGACTCCGCTTACATTTACCAGTTTCACAGTAAATAATTTATTTATAATAGAATTCCTTTCAGGTGGAGCGTATATGTCATCTCAATCCACAATTGTTATTATTGAACAAATACAACGAGAGTCATGCAGATTAAGTTCATGCATAAATTTTATTTCAGACAATATTATGCCTTCCTAAATTGAAATTGGCAATAAACTATATATATATATATATATATATATATATATATATATATATATATATAATATATGATAAATAAGACTATCTGCACAACTTCGGCACTAAGAAGCCTGTATATGTGTAAAAGAATATATCAATTTATAACGCAGGTGCACAAGGCACTAGACTTTAATATCTGGTGTTTTTGTTTAACCCAATTTTGGAAAAGTTATTCTTGATATTAACTACATAAAGTACCAGACATTCCAGACGTGTTGAGTATTGGCGACATGAAAATGGTATTTTAAGCTTTTGTGATATTTTGCGATAGTTTATTTATACTACAATACGCGATTTATTTCTCAATTCAAATTTGAATTAAGCTTGCAATTGGCAGGTAACTTCTTTATATTTTCGTTTATTTGGCTCATCAGACTAAACAAATATTTTCATAGTGTGTATCACCAAATTTTATTAATTACCTTTGATCTTGCGTATGAAAAATTTATGTAAGTGTATGTCCACTTTATCTTCAGCATTACACTGAGGCAAATATGTGACGTCTCAATTAATTCTCACGTTACAAAGTTTTTGGTAAACTATTTAAGTTGCAGAGAAATTGGAGAAAATGAAGTGAGATTTACGATTTTAATTCTGTACGCAATTAAATCATTGCTGGCACGCATAGTCAAAATTATACTTTAGAGATTTGTGACATCTTTACGCGTGTATTAATTATGTTTCCTTCCAATCAAGGCTTTTTAATGTCTTATGATGGGATATCTTATGCCTACCGCGTAGATATCCACGATGACCTTGTTTTCGCGATATGTATACGCGCCGTTCCTTCTTTCAGCTTGGCTGACAGATTGTCGGGAGTATACTTATTTTAAGCAGCTTCTGTAAACCAAAGTTGTTCAATATCTTATAATTATGACATAACACAAAGGTAGAGATTGGGCTACGTAATATGCAATCATATTCATTTCCCTTTATTTTTGGTTGAAAGATTGTTGGGGATTATCATGATGAGGAATTTTGACTTTGTGTCGAATTAAGGCATTAAATGATTTTGATCCGAACAGTCTTTTAAGATAACTACAAATCGATAATCCTTTGCGCATTATTGACACGATAATCTTAATGAAGACAACTTTAGATCTATATTACAACAGTATTGATAAATTTGATTTCGAACGAATACTATAATAGCAGCATGCAAAGGTTCAATTCAGTTTGATTTTAAAAGCTCTTTTTGAATAATATGAATAATTTAGAGAGGCCTAAATTTTGGATTACCCACGCTAAATTTATGCAGAATACATTTTAAAAATTCCTGTGATTATCACGAAAATGTGTTTCTGGGTCTGCCGAACATATTGACAAAGTAAATGCATCCTAAGTTGTTTAACTCCGGAACAGTTTAGCAGAAATCCTGATTGAAACCAATGAACTGCGTAAAATTATTCAAATTAAGCTTGCGAGCTTGAAGTAAACACCAATCCCATTGTATTTAACCAATCGTCCAACGACATAGCAAAACTACCGTCAGTCACAGGTACTGACGCGTTTCGACCTTCCATGATGATTATCAGAGTACAATGACAAACTCCATAGCATATTCTTTAAATCAAGTTTGCCTGCTTGAAGTAAACACCAATCCCATTGTATTTAACCAGTCCTCAAAAAACATAACAAAACTACCTCCAGTCGCAACGCACTGACGCGTTTCGATCTTTCATGATCATCATCAGAGTACGACGGAAAACTGACTAGCGAGGATCAAACCACTAGTCAGTTTGCCGTCGTACTATGATGATGACCATGGAAGGTCGAAACGCGTCAGTGCGTTGCTACCAACTTACGTAGGACGGTCGACCGAACGGTTAATTACTCGAATGATAGAACATTTCAACTTAAACGCCTGTTTTAAATCAAATGGTGATTGCGTGTCGGCAACTGCACAAAATATCATTGAAACCTCGTACGAAAGTTCGCCAGACGTGGCATTCAAAATAATTTCTAAATTCAATTACATAAATGAGTTAGCTACATACGAATCTGTATGGATAGACGAAAATTATCTGGATTTATTAAAGCAGGAAAAGCGTGTTTAGGCGTCGAGATTGAACTGGATACTGCACTAGAAATTGATTATTATAATCAAGGTTGCGGTATTGATATAAACAACTGACCCATTAATTGCTAACATATGTCAGTATAAACTAAGAATTGTATAGTGTAGAAAAGGCAATTCATCCAGTAGACCGGTTTCGTTCTTTTTGGAAACTCATCATGTACTGGCCAGAATTTGCCGCGGACAGGACTCGAACCTGGGCACGTCTGCTTCGGAATCGGGTGCTCTAACCACTAAGCCACCCTGCCGAAAATTGCATATAGTGCAGTTGGAATTTTAGGCCGAAATGGATGCCATATTAGCTCCACCTAAAGGAAAAATAGTCTAACCAAATTACATTAGTTAGTATATAACTGAAAATTGTGTGCAGCGTAGTGTGCGGCAAGATGGCTCAGTGGTTAGAACATCAGATTCCGAAGCAGATTGGCCTAGGTTCGAGTCCTGTCTGCGGCAAATTCTGGCCAGTACATGATGAGTTCCCAATAAGGACGAAACCGGTCTACTGGATGAATTGCCTTTTCTACACTAGACAATTCTTCGTTTATACTGACATCTGTAAGAAATTAATGGGTTAGGTGTTTATATCAAGACCGCAACCTTGATTATAATAATTGTTATCACCACTCGCGCAACCAATGTTCGTTTAACTAGAAATTGATTGGTTGTTCCCTTATTTCACGCTCTCACTACGTTCAAGTTTACTGTTCTGTTTTGCCTTTCAATGTATATATTTTTTTTCAATGCCGCATTTTACGTACGCGGTTTGTGGCTTTGCACTAAAAGTTTTCAAAAGGTCGGATTGATCACAATTTCCATTTCCTTTTTGACTTCGATCGGGCTGGGTTTGTGTTCGTCCCTTTCTTCCGAAGGCTTCAACATCGATCATACTAACCAATTAAACTACTGTTTTATCACATCTTTGTTTACTGGCGACGTTTAGGCGCGTAATTTCCAGCACCATACTCACAATACCAGATTTAGGCAAGTGTATCGTTTCAGAAACCGTTTGGTATATTTTATTTTATTTTTTGACTCACCAATGGTTTTAAACAAAAAAATTGTCTCAGTAACTAAACTCAATTTTTGCATATGTCTAGCGCACATGAAAACCTTCACTCAACAACTTAATCATCATATATATATATATATATATATATATATATATATATATATATATATATATATATATATATATATAAGGATATGTTCCCTTGCAGGTGTTTGATACGAATATGAGAAAGAAACAGATTTTATATCTGATGAAATTTCTTTTATTGCAAATCGAACGGGTTCTATAATTTATATTCCTACCCTAAATTAAGCTTAACCATTAATACACATCTTCTTTCTTATTTCAAATTAAAAATGCTGTAAAATGTATAAAATTTTACCGTACTAAAACTCTTATTGCAAGAACGCATATCCACCAGGTAGGTCCTATTGTAAAAATCGCATTCGAAGTAAGGCTTTAACCTGTTGTCCTCGATCTGCTTTAAAATAAGTAACCACTTGCCACCTGGAGAAATTTTGTTTAATTTTTGTCTAATGCCAGTAATTAATGACAAGTATATTGTTTTGTATAAACTAAACATTTTAAAATTTTATTACATACAAATCATAAGTGTCTTTTAATATTTTTTTTTAACAAGGTGTGACATACTGACTTGGAGCCAAGTAGCCAATCAAATTAAACAGGGATGCGTCAATACCTTGTTTTAAAAGGATACATTTCCTCAAATCCAATCATTATTTCCAGAACATCTATTGCTCAAAGGGCACTTTGTTCGTTTTAATTACCTCTTGTTAGCATACGAGGCTAATATTAGAAAACAATATACTTATGACTCATTAAGTCAAGTTTAGGAGCTTCAAGTAAGCACCAATCCTATTATTTTTGATCATTCGTCAGACAATAAAATGTGATTGGTGTTCACTTCAAGCTAGAAAACCTGATTTACAGAATTGTTAAAACCACCCGCGCAGGCAATGATTATTTAATTATATTAAAAATACTTATGGCATTCGAAGCAAATCAAATAATTAATCAAAATAATTGCTCGAATTTGCATAATTAAATACTAAAACAAATAGAACTCGATTAGAATAGAGACGTCACTATCGAGGCTTTAAAATACGAAACTGTGTTATGCAACTATGATTAAAATATATATTGTTTGCGACGGTGAACTAATAAAATATATGCAATTATATATTACGTGTTTCGCGCCTCGTAACAAATTAGTACAGTTGTGACAAGAAGGATAAACCAAAGACAGCACGGACGGAAAGTATAATCTCGTGCACATTCCTTTCGTGCTTACTGGCGACTCACCAGTGGGGGCCGGTATTACGCCATTTAACCACTATATATGTTTGGTCAAGAATGTGGGATAATAGGACGGTACAGTCTCCCAGACGAATTTTTAAACGTGCATTAGTGAAGCCAGCGTCATATAAAGTCTCGACAATGCGACTTCACCACCAAACTCCTATATATATATATATATATATATATATATATATATATATATATATATATATATATATATATATATATATATATATATCTCTCTACCTATATACCTGCATATATATACGTAATTGTAAGGGGAATTACCAAAACTATAATGTATTATTAATTACCCGATACTGATATTATAATTACCGAAAGCTTAATGGTACCCCAAAACTTACTATAGTTTATGAGTCGGTACATGGTACCAACACGATGGATTTCAATGTATGATATTGTTCAACAAAATTGAGAATTACAATTATTTCTGAGAACCTGCTGCTCCAGTAAATCCAAGCAAGGCTCCTAATGACGAGTCGCCACTATGCACGAAACGTATGTGCACGAGATTATACTGCCCGGTCATGATGTCTTTGTTTTACCCTTCTTGTCACAACTGTCCTAATTTGTTACTAGACGCGGAGCACCTAATACATACTTGTAAAGTTTTATCTTCTTTTTCAGACATGTTCACTCACACATTCTGTTGAATGTGCGTTTTATAAATCGGTCTATCCTTTATTTCTGCCGATTGGACTTGCAAGTACGGGCGTGTGATTAAACCATATTGGTGTGGGAATTTGAACTTTGCATTGATCTTTAAAAGGCGTGTTTTTAAGAATGCGAACGGTCAAGATGCTGCTTATACTACATTTTGTTTTGGCAATTATTAAATTTGCGTGTTCTCTTCGCATAGAAATGCACATATTTGGTATATATGTTGGGTGTGAATTTTCTGCACATTCTGTCGAGGCTTACACCTTAGGCTATAACAAATATGCTTATCGTAATGTCTGCCGTTTAACCATTTTATTTAGGCACACCAAACTGTATGCATTGATATTATACAAAGACAGACTGTTATTTATAATCATCATTAAGTTGACTGTACTACTAATTTTGTGATACACATAAACACTTTCTCATGGTAGAAAATAGTTCGGTGTCTGTTTTGTTCTAGACAGTAAATTGTGAGTTGAATTTGAACGAGTTAAATTTTACGCTTGGCCAGTTTTGTCGAGTAAATAATTTAAACTAATAAATACCTCGTGTATTAGTGCATAACCTTACAAAAACAAGATGTTAAACACGGTTAAGTAATGTCCTGTTTTACTCCAGATCTCAAATTGAGTAAAATATCTTGTGGGTTACACAGAATGTTTAGAAAGCCAAAGGTGCAAAAGGATTGATTACTTGCATACATTAAACAAATCCGATGAGAAAGTATGAAGGAAAGACCGAGACGCACACAAACGCAAATAATATTCACAAGCTTATATTCACTTCAAGTAGAAATTATATTTGTTTATTCAACTGCGAAAAAGGTAGTTGCAACTGCTTGCTTCCTCAATACGCATTTACCTTTAAAATACTATTTTTGAAAATACGGATTTTCACCTGGTTTCGAGTGTCATGCGATGGAAAAATGTTTTTGTCTGTTGTGCAACAGTACTCACCTATCACAGTTATGTCTAATATAAAATAATTTTTGAGTTCGCTTCTTCAGTAATTGGCTATTCGAACATTCGTAGCACACCGACCAACTGCTGCAAATGCATAAAAAAACAACGAAGGAATGTTCGATTGCATGGAAATTAACCTCTAAAATCTTGTTTTGGAGACGTTTTGCTATACAAGCAAACATGGCCTTTTATTCGGTATCAAAATTTTCATTGTACTGTCTATTCATCGGATAATTTTTCAAGATGGAATGTCTCATTCAAAAGCTGAACTGACATATATTGCTGATAGATTGGATGTGAGTGCACTGCACTTTTGGTTAAGATTTACGTTTTTCTTTAAATAAAGTTTGTGAGCTTGAAGTAAACACCAATCCCATTGTATTTAACCAGTCGCCGAACAACATAAAAAAACTACTGCCAGCCGCAACGCTCTGACGCGTTTCGAACTTGCATGACCATCATCAGAGTACGAAGGCAAACTGACTAGAGAGGATCAAACGCATTGCATATTAATGGAAAGCAAATTTAGGTATGCGGCTCTTACCTTTGGCAGTGTCGCATACATTTAACTTGACTGTTTTTTTAAATAACTCATTCGAGAATCCCGTTTGCTGATAATCCCCGCCATATCTGATGATTGCCATTTTACGTTGTTAATAAATGAGTGCAAGAATCATTTAAAAATTTACCAATGCGAACAAGACAACTAAAAAATTAATTAGTATATTACAGAAAATTGGGTTTAGTGTGCGGCAGGATGATTCAGCGGTTAGAGCACCAGATTCAGAAGAACACGTGCCCAGGTACAAGCCCTGTCCGCGGCAAACTATGGCCAGTACGTGAGGAGTTCCCAATAAGGATGAAACCGGTCTACTGGATGAATTGCCTTTTCTACACCATATATGTACTTACTGCGTCAGGTTATTATATCAAGATCGCAACCTTGATTATAGTAACGACAACTGA
This sequence comes from Eudiplozoon nipponicum, assembly GCA_029291075.1. NCBI lineage: Eukaryota > Metazoa > Platyhelminthes > Monogenea > Mazocraeidea > Diplozoidae > Eudiplozoon > Eudiplozoon nipponicum. The sequence continues at coordinate 78,607 of JAQBSW010002268.1, forward strand.
AGTTTGCCCTATCTGTTACTTATCACAAAGTTTGTCCACGAACTCATGGGGACGAGTTTTTTCTTTATCTATTCGCTGTTGCAATACGCCGGTCTTCGCCAGAATATATTCGGACTCTGCTTAAAATCCTACAATAGCAAAAGACAGACCAAAATCTAGTGGAAAAATCTCCACAGCTGCTTTTGAAATCCTTATTTGCGCGGGTATTTTTGAATAGGAATTTTGGCGCGTAACCAGTTTCGCAATAAAATTATTGTAACTTGGAAATTTTACCTCATGCCTTCTTTATAAGTTACTATAAAGGTATAAAATTTTTTTGAGTTACATACCTTTGTTTGGAGCGTATCCGATAGCTGGTGTTTCGTGTCTATTGAGGCATACATGATGACAACTAATAAGTAATCGAAACATAGAAATGTCTAATTAAATCACTTTTTTGTTAAAACTTTGAAGCAATGTTCGTGATTGCGACCTGTTCTTAAGTACAAGAAATATATCATCCACGTACCGTATGTATTGAGCACATTTACTTATGTCACTCTTTAATGATGTATTTTCTAGGTGCCCTAGAAAAATCTCAGCCAACACTGGAGATAAGGGGCTTCCCATTGCGACACTATCAGTCTGTTTGTAGATGCTTTCATTAAAACCAAAATCATACGACTTTCGTGCATAATAAGATAAGCTCGCGTAGAGTGTGACCTGGCACCGGCGATGGTAATATATCGTGTTCTACCGCTTTGACTATAATATCAATGGTTTCATCAATTGGAACATTTGTAAACAATGACGTAACATCAAAAGCTACCATAATCTTGTTTTTCACATTTATATCTTGAATTTTGTTTACAAACTCAAACGAATCGGCAACCGAATGATTACCTAGTAGTTTACGTAATGGTTCAAGTAAACGAACTAGCCATTTAGCTAGTGCATGAAACGGAGAATTTACCATTGATAAAATTGGCCTCATAGGACAACCTCTTTTGTGTGTTTTTGGTAATCCGTACATTATTGGTGTAGATGATCCAACTGGCTTGAGCTTCTGTGCAGTGGCCTCATCAATAAAACCGGCATCTGTCAAAATCTTAATTTCATTTATTACTTTGCGCTCCACCTTGTCTATTTCATCTGATTTATCATCTAGACGTGTGAATTTTGTATTGTCCTTTAACACGTTTTCCATCTTTTTGTACGTAGTCAGATTTGTCCATTATAACTACGCTCTTTCCTTTATCAGCGCGTAGTATTTTGATGTCTGCATTTCTGCTGATACTTCTAAGCGCATTTAGATGCTGCTTTGTCAATGCATGCTGCTCTGCGCATTTAGACGATTTCAGATGTGAAGCCTGATCAACTAGTGTAGCCTTGAACCAATTTTTATAATCAATACTGGTAGGCTCCAAGTCAGCTGTTTGTTCAAATAGCAATTCAAATGCTGCCTCAAAATCAACATCGCATTTATTAGAAGGATGTATTCCATAATTTCGGCCCATCGATAGTGCCTCCATTGTTAGCTGATCGATTGGCACTTTTGATAAGTTAAGCACACGCTTATCAAGATCGGTCGGTATTAAATCACACAAAACTCCAGGTTTTACATCTTTTTCCAATTTGTTCAAAATTCTTGCTTTATCTTTCTTCATAACTGTCGGCAAAAACATCAAAAATTTCATTCTTGCAAAAAGACTTAGTTCATCTAATACACAAGATACACACCCAATTCTTGCCTGTAGCACTGCTTCATCTTCCTTCAACTGCTCAATTTTGGAATACGCCAACCTTGTAAGATTTCTTCGGTTGACTCGTAGTTTTGACTTTCGTAAACTGCGTACCAAATCACCTGGGAACCGTAATTGTTTAATACACTGATAATAATGTTCTTTCCACAATAACGTTCTTTGCGCTCTACACTTTAACGTCACTAGTTCATCTAGTTTTCTGAAAGATTCTTTTGAAATGCGAGCTTTAATAAAATTCATTGTACCCTTCCTGTGTGCAAAAACAAAAAGAAATTTTATCAGATATAAGAAAATTTTCTTTCGCATGGTCTTCTCAAATATCTACTCATGAACATATCTTTATATATAAATTGGAAAGCAAAACAAGATAGAAATATGTGAACATAGAGAGAGTGTGAAAAATAGAAACCAACAAATTGAATGCGTCACATCCAGTTCAAGCTCAATGCTGGTACGTGCTTCTTCGGCTTACATAAGTCCGGCGGCAATTTGTTTATCCATTAGGGCCTACGTAAGTTGATCGACAACTTGCGCATGTATATTGGTAAATAATATTTGATATCGACATTAACGGCTGTTTCTCTTTGATTGCTGGTAAAGGCAAGTGTGTTACCCTAAATAACACTCGTAGTTTGGCTGCATTAAATGTGCGTGTCAATGCTGCTTCAACTTTCTTTTGTGCCATTCGGGAAACTGCATCCCCCTTAAATGGGATGTTTAGGTAGACGGTTTTCTTTTCTGGCCCATAGTACGTCTGTTTCTGGTTAACTCCCCTTTTAATAATTGATTCAATTAATTGTCTGGGATAGCCATTAGACATTAAATCGTTAGTTGCTTTATTATATTCATTTTCTTTAGAATCTTGACTAACCAACCTGTCAATTCTTGAAAAGCAACCACGAACTGTTGATAATTTATATTGAAATGGCACAAAACTGCTGTAATGTAAATACTGTGCAGACCATGTTTGTTTATGGTAAATTGTTCTGTTTAATTTACCATTAGTTTCTTTCTTTAATAGTACATCTGGGAAAGGCAGACAGTCAACTTTCTCGTGCTCTGACATGAAGCCGATATTCTTATGTGCTTTGTTGAAACCTTGAAGCAATGTTCGTGATTGCGACCTGTTCTTAAGTACAAGAAATATATCATCCACGTACCGTATATATTGAGCACGTTTACTTATGTCACTCTTTAATGATGTATTTTCTAGGTGCCCTAGAAAAATCTCAGCCAACACTGGAGATAAGGGGCTTCCCATTGCGACACCATCCGTCTGTTTGTAGATGTTTCCATTAAAACGAAATCGTACGTCTTTCGTGCATAATAAGATAAGCTTGCGTAGAGTTTGACCTGGCACCGGCGATGGTAATATATCGTGTTCTACCGCTTTGACTATAATGTCAATGGTTTCATCAATTGGAACATTTGTAAACAATATATATATATATATATATATATATATATATATATATATATATTCTTTTTTTGCGTACTGGGTTTTTTTTGATAATGTGGGCGGCAACCATTCTGACAATTAATTGGTGTTTATTTGAAATGAACCATGCTGTTTTAACTCGTTTAAATAATTAATCACATGCAGCACTATATTTTAAATAAGAGCTAAAATTTTATAACATTCATAATGTGTCTGTGTAATTTAACTTTGTCATTATTCGAAAAATGCTGAGACGCGGTTAATAGACGCCTGGAATGATAGTTTCGTGATAGGTCAGTTTAAAATTACGAAACCTCTTTAAATTTCATTCTAACAAATCACTCATCCGAATAGAAGCAAAATGTAAGCAGCCTATTAAAGTTATGAATTTGCATCAATTTCCTTCATTGTGAAGCTCAGAAAGACTTAGCCCAACAAACGCTATGTAGGCTCTAATTTACTGTGTGCAACTGAAGTCAGTGCACAAGCCTCAAGTTAAATAATATATCGCATATTTAAAATGAAAACTTTTTGTGTGTATTGTTTACAAGACAGCTTGTTTATTACTATTTTCTTAAAATCTGTCTAGATTATAAGCACACAAAATAGCACAAATATTAATCTTATGAGCGATTGCGCACACAAATGTTGGCAGGATTTTGTTTTATATATATATATATATATATATATATATATATATATACATATATATACATATATATATATATATATATATATATATATATAGACCTAGTATTTACATTAAATATTTGTTTATATTACTTGACACAATTTAGAAAGACCAGTTTGTCTTAACTAGGCGAGGATTATCACCAGACTGGTTACGCAGCACTTTTCCCTCTTGGTAGATCCTATATGGGATCAATGCAGAGGTAATGTGCCCAAAAACCATTCCCGATCTATCCAAATAGACCAAACACCATATCACTTGGGGCTGATTCATTAAATTAAACTATAAAAGCAGGGATGGCATATGGGGTTTTTACGTCGAAAACGAGGCCTAAAAGACCCACCTGAGAAAAACTGATCAAAGACAATAAGTTCGTGTATAAATAAAACGTTTCATGTAGTGGGCGTCTGTATCGGAGGAGATATAGTGTATGTATTGCAAGATTCATCAGCAAATCTGCCTTTGTTGTGGATTTGACCGCATTTTTATTGTGCGGGACAATTGATAGCACTCATAGGTCGGTAAAATCTTGAACTTCCTTCATATTCAGATGATGTAATTTTTGGCCTCAATTGATGGGTTCTCACTTGTCCCATCTTCTTTAAGCCTTCAATTAGCTGATTGTCTGAAAATGACGTTGGATCAAGATTTTCCATTGTTCTTTGTCCTATATTTATATGTATAAATGGATATTTTATAAGATGTGGGTGTGTGTATATATAAATATAAATAAGTAAAAATAAAATTTAAATATAAAAGATTGCTAATTTATATATATATATATATATATTCGATTATATATAGTAGTTATAGATATATATAGATATATATGAAGGATATATAGATATTTATAAAGATGTGGGAAAGACACATGGTTGCTTATATCTTATCTACATATATAACATACTTCGCAGAATTATAGATTATTTTATAAAATTAGTATATATGTAATTATGAATAAGTAAATAAATATAAAATTTATTATAGGTATATCCGACACAGATATTTTAATGGAGAAATTAATTTATTTAGGATATGAGTATAAATCTGCCTGTGGCTGGAGCCCTGGCCACGGCGATTTTGAGAAATACTCGACGAATGGCTTATTAATTCAAAGCCAGAGCCTTTTTAACTACATTTTCTGTCGTTAACCTTGATTATATATATATATATATATATATATATATTATCATCATCACTGTTCAGCTACAGAAGCTGTGTGACTAATGTTTCACTGCCATATAACTATAAGGAGTGAAAAAAAAGTATATAAATGAATTTAGACAAGTTATTAGTGAGATTTACGAGAGAGAGGCAGATAGAGAAGGAATAACTTACTATTACGAGTAAATTTATTAGGATAAATCACAGAAATGAAGCGAACTAAACCTCTCCACAACACCATTATGGTTAAGTTAGCATTCAGGCAAGGCGACCTCGGCAATTCAGCTTCCTTGCTGATTTCGCTGTATCAGGTCATAAACAAACCAAATCTCGCAGCTAACGTTTCCCTACTAAGAAAAGAAAGTTTATATATATATATATATATATATATATATATATATATATATATATAATGCATTATAATTTCAAAAGCGTGTTGATTAAATTAGTTTCTGATTTTTGTGACAAAATAACAGTCTTTCAGTTATAATTGAAATTGGATTTTGTTTGACTGAGTGGATGCGAAAATGATCAATTTTAACTTTCAATTGAAGATTTTATTTGGCTAGTTGTGTGTTAACTTGTGTTGGTATACGTGGGTGTGTCTGAGTGAAATAAGGCGTCATTCACAGTGTATAGCTGGGTGATGCCTTGAGATCTATCAATGGGCCGGGCTCTAGCCAAGTTTTCGCATTCCGATAAACAGTGCTCCGTTTGTCGTCAATTTGTCACGTTGCACATGCTTGGCTTTGTGTTCTTCTGGAAACAACACAACGTGTGTAGATTGTCGTCATACCTGCCTATCTAGTTGTACAAAGTCTGGCCCCAGAAATTTTAATTATGGTGATGATAATGATGGTTTAATTTGCATAACTGCTTTTTCTTTAATTGGTTGTCATTCCAAATAAAAGTTTCTTCATGCCGGTTCAACTGGTTTCCGTGTTTGGCTGGATACTAGAATAAAATATATATTTTTTTTTGTTTCCTGTTTCGCGTTTAGTAGAATACAATATCATATTCATAAAACTTGAGATTAATAAGGCCAAGTGCTTTTAGTTTGGTATATGGGCCTAGGCATGAGTAGTATCACTTTACTGAATTTACTTTATGCAGTGAAGAGCATTTATTCAAACAGGTGTGCACTCATTTTAAATATTTTCCCCGAGTAATCTGACTGCGTTGGACCATCTAAAATCAATTAATGCAATCAATTATAGAGAATTCTTTTAATTGTCTGCTTCCCGTATGATATTTGTATATTATAAACTCAATAATACATTAGGTAGCAAATGCAATGCCTACATCATATAATTAACCGCACGTTGTTTTCGCGGTTGGTGATAAAAATTAATTTAATCACGTTTCATATTATACAGTCTCGGTACATATTACACATAGGTAGTTGGCTTTGATGTTATTGTGTTATTTATTTTATATTAAGTTAAATAAATTACTACTTGGATACATTTTCTAATACGAGATAGTACCACACTGCTGTCGTACATTTGACGTGTGTAGGAATAAATAAGAGCTCCTATTTTTGACTCGTCAGTAAACACGAAACGCAAGTGTACATGCGTTTACACCTGTCGTTCTTGTTGAGTTTGATATATACGTCTTTTCCTATTCGGAAAATTTTGTTAATGGGTACATATTGCTTGATAAAATAACGCATAAATATAAATTCATTTCGAAATCGGATTTGAAACCAAAAAATATTTATTTGAACGATGTCAAGACTACCACGAAATTGGCTAACTAATGTCGATCGATTCCCCAATGTTTGGATTCGCTAGAGTAATCTTTCTTATTCTCAATTTTGTGAAATTTAATTTTGTTCGAACACCATTGTGTTAGAACCAGGTACATGCCCGGTAGTTGAAAGCCATTGTGTTAGTACGCGGAACTGGATAGGTTTTCCAAAAATGTTTTTGTTGTTATTTATAACATGTTGTGAGTTGGCATTGGAATCGCTTTGCTGAAAACTTTATATGCGATAAATCCGTTACTGCTAGGATTCACAGTCGAATATAAGACAGTACCTTTCAGCCATCTCACACTTCTTTATTAAATATCTGGTGGGTTTATGGCGTGGAACCAGCTCCTACTGATGCTTTGCCTGTTGGTGCAAAACGCATGTGTACATCAGGAAAATCTTTTCATTCTTGCTCAGTTTGATACATAATTAAGGTTTTATTCGAACTAATTTTTGACTGGGTGCTCAATGCCAGCTACACAATTAAATGTATACTAATTGCCATACAACAGAGATTGTATAACTTGATGTCGTAATTGGCACACGATATGATCAAACTTGACGATTGATTTCAACCTGCTTGGATTTTCCGGAATAGCTGGTGTTACGAATTAGTTGTCGTTCTCAATTTCGCAAACACCATTGATTTGGTACACTTGGCAGGCACGGTGTAAAAATTTGAGTTGCTACCGTGGACCGGCAAAAAAATGAGTCCGGCACATTGTACTGCGAGTTGGAATTGAAGACGCATTACCGAAGAATTCACATGAGGTTAGCTCAGTTACTCGTTGCATATCAACTCGTAAAGAAGAATGCGCCGTTGACCTGTTTTTTATTACGTGAATAACATTATTGTAGGCATGTGGTGTGTTAGAGCCTGACATGTAGATAAGATTACAACATTTGCTCATGCTGAATTTACTACATTCGTCTGATCCTACTTGGTCTTATTTGCTACTTGGTACGCAAATATATTAGTTCTCTGCAGCAAAGTTTGTATAAGTGCGATTTACGTCGATCAATGACTGATTTCCTGGATTTATTGCAGTAACATGTTTCAATAACTTATTTTAATTAACAATTTCCGTGAAATAAAGTTTATCTGGAAAACCATTGCGCGGATACCTTTTACAGGCTCGGCATTTCAGAAAAACCTTTTTTTGTATGCTTGCGTGTTCAACTTGTACTTTACTGAGTTGGGCAGCTTTGAAGCCGCATTGCGGAAAACATTAGATGAAAAAACTGAAATTTCTTAACTAAATACATAACGGGATTTGGACTTAGTACCATATCCTAGTGATGAGGCGCCAGTACGCACGGAACACATGTGTAAATGAGACTATAACCTACGTCCATGCTAACCTAAGTCTAATCTGATGGTTCTATTTAAAATAAATTGTTAATGGTCACTTTATAACTATAACACGACAATATATATATATATTGTGATATCCAATTTGTAATCAATCACGACGTTGAAGTTTTGTACACAAGAGAGTAGTAAGAAAATAGAAAACAGCAATTCGCTTATTGGTTAATTCACGTGGATAGGATATATAGAATAGAATAAAACATGAGACAAAGAAATGTATGATTAGCTCAATCAAAACCCATCTGCGTCCCAAGTAGAACTCTAAGTAAGTAAGTTACATAAACTAACGAAAAATCAGTTTTAGAAAGACTGCATAATTAACCAAAATGACCACCACTCTTAATTAATAAAATTATAACAATATACTGTAATGTTAAACTACAAATACAGTTATATAAATGTACATATAAAAATATCCCTGAGAAGGGCCTATTTAAAAAGGATAAATCAGCGGTCGTGATTTTATATATATATATATATATATATATATATATATATATATATATATATAATTACTTTTGTTCCAGTCCAATATTATTTCTTTCGGGATTACTATCTGCACATTTAAGTTGTGGTTCAGCTTATTAATTGCAATAGCTTCAAAAGTCAAAAGATTTTTTCAGATATTTCCTTGTGCAGAACTGAAAAATTATTATTTATATCAACATGACCTGTAAGTAGAACATTTTCACAAATCGCAGATTTTTGTATAGGACCTACACATCTATTTTAAAGTTTTTAAGGAAGATGCTGATCTATTCTAGTTTCGAGCCTCTTTTTTGATCTGCCGATGTACTGAGCGCTGCAGTTACTTTGAAATTTGTATACGGATATTAATGTTTACGTCACAGAGAGGCTATCTTTTTCATTAGTTCGGACAAGTTTTGTTGTGTTAAACAAAACTCTCATCTGTATTGACGGAAACTGATTATCTGCAACGATCAGTACATCGGCAAATCGAAAAAGAGGTTTAAAACTAGAAAAAAAGCATCTCCATCGAATTTTGTTTTGTGTTGATTTGAGGATTTGGTCAATTTGGCTGGGTGACCGGTTAATTTCTTTTGAAAGTGTGATAACTGACATCGATCAAGGCCAGAGTGCATGGATTTACTGGAGTAACGGTGTTCAGAAATTGTTGTAATTTTCAATTTTTGGTGAACTATAGCACACTTTGAAATCTATTGTGTTGGTACCATGTGCCGACTCGAAAACCATAGTTTTATTACTACGTACCTCTTCGGTTCCTTAACTTTGGTATCGGGTACTGACACAATAACCACATGGTTGGTATTCTTTACATACTCAGTGTATATATTTATTATATAAAGTGAGTTGGCTTTGAAGTCGGATTGTCGAAGACTTTATATGAGGTTAACTTCACTTCTGCAGTTTTACACATTCGTATAGGAGATTGTACACTCCTGTTTTCCCACATTCCTCACCCAAATATATAGTGGTTAAAGGGCGTAATACCGGCTCCTACTGATGAGACGCCAGTAAGAACGAAGCGAATGTGCGCGAGGTTATAGCTTCCGTTCATGCTGTCTTTGATTTATTTTTCTGGTAATAAATGAACCAATTTTGATACAAGGTGCGCAACACCTAATACATAATTTCGTGCACATTAGTTCTCCGTCACTTATCCTGCATAGCTTGACCAATTTAAATGTGTCTGGAAATTATATGATGTATAACAGCTAATAGATTAAACATTAGCTCCATTTCGATAGGCGCTTCGCGAGTCTAGATTTTTCGGGGACCATTTACGTATTGATTATATACGGTTACTTACAAACTATTTGCGTTAGGCAGATCGGTAGGCGTAAGATTTAATTTAGTATAGCTACCAACTAGATTAATATGCTTGCAATTTTGTGCACGACAAGTAAACTATACTGGAATTTTCATGGTGACTAGTCAAATTTGAATCTGGTGCGCATTTGACTGGTTATATGAGACAAGCCTATATTAAGTAGTTGGTGTTGAAGTCTATTCAATCTTCGTTGGCCGGTTATTGCAGAGACCTCCACGCGTTTTGTCACAACGCCAGTTACGGCCACAATGTGAGGACGGACACACTTTCCCAGTCAAAGCAACGTTATCTCTGCGTCAGACTTCTATTTTTGTACCCAATATTAGAGCAGACAAAATCAACTCCAAAATAGCTGTGTGACCACCGGTACAGCATAAGTCTAGCGGAGAACGCACCAACGATTATAATTTCGGCGTTATGCAGTTAAACGTTTCTATGATCGATATGTTGCTTGAAAGAAGACGCACGTTAATAAGTATTTTAATAATGTTTTATTCTAAATATGGCCTAATGAATTTGATTTGTGACAAGTTTTAATTTTTCGTATTCCATTTTTCCATTCATTAAAATACCGAGAAAGTCTTCTGTGTCTTCCAAACTTAATTCACATTTAAGTAATTCACTAATAAAATCGAGTGTACATATAAACACGAACTTATAGCGAATTAAAGCAGGTAAAAATTCTTTAGATCAATTATAATTGATTAATTGTATTACCTATATATATATGTGGCGAAGTCTACGAAATTTTAATTTTCGTGACTCTGTAGAAATTGTACAGCCTGTCAAGTGCAATTTATGCGTAACTACTAGATGTGACAGCCGCATATCTAATCTTGCTTTCCATATATGTATGCATTGCGGTCTGATCCTCGCTGGTCAGTTGCCGTCGTACTCTGATGCTGATCATGGAAGGTCAAAACGCGTTTTGCAATTTTGTTCAACGACTTTTTAAATAAAATGCGGTTTTTGTCTATTCCAAGCTCACAAACCTGATTTTAAAAAGTTTACACTATGTTCGGCAGTGTCTGTTAGAAAGAGATGAAGGCAGTTTCTAATTTATTTCAATTTATCAAAGAATGTGAATTAAATAACGTGATGTGAGTTTCTCGAAAAAATAGTTGAAATAAGTTCTAGACACGTGTGTGTTTTCTGCTTTTCTTGTTACAATGTCTGCATTTAGGTGGGAAATTACATTTTCACAACTGGTTTCTTATTGATTTCACTTCTTTGCCTACTTCGCATATTTGTGCATGCAATTGCACTTCATGAGGCAATAATGAGACGAATATGTTGTTAGATGAACTGAAAATGTTCTTTTAATTAGTCGTTTTGCGAAACATGCAGTGTAGCGCAATTTATCAACTCATTATCTTTCACTTTGTCTAGTATTTCAGTTAATGACATTGAAGAAATGAAAGGAATAGTTTAAATTCCGATTATGTTTAATTTCAGTGGCTATTTTTTAAAGAAATGAATTAAATGCTAATTGCTTACATAAACCGAAGTGGTTTCCTGCTGTCATGCTCTAATAATGCCAATGGAGAATCGAACCCTGTGGCAGAACTTTCAACCAAAAGAAATTGTGAATTTTATACGACTGGCAAAATTAATATGAGTCGCAGTTCATCTCAAGTCCACAAGTTTGATTTGAAAATACTTTAATAAATCTCACGAAATAGAGGACAAATCAAGTGTATAACTTGTACAGGCCGCGAGTAAGACTTGATCGTGACTGAATAGAAAGTATGTAGCTGACTTTTCACTCAAACGCAATGAACGCGGGATAAATAGGTGTGCCAGCCGTATATCTTATTTGGCAAACTGTCCAAAGATGTTTCGGCGTATTTCTCTATTGTGGTGCGACATAAGGTGTTTGCAGGCACAGTCTACCTGATTATTCCATATATTTCAAATTCCTTCTTTCTGGCGTCTTTTTAAAAGGAAAGCACATCACACAAACAATACGAAAATCTACAGTTTCGGTGTTTTCTCAATTTAGTCAGCCTGTCATCCAGCCATGCTGATTACTGATCCGCATTTGCGACTGACGGTATCTTTGCTTTTGTGCGCTAATGCTGGAACCGGAAACTAGGTTCCGAAACGTTGCCAGTCAACGAAGATTAGATGGTGCCTCATTTCCGGTGGATAGTTTCAACGATGTTGAAGCCTTCAGAAGAAAGGGACGAATCCGTACCCAGCCAAAACTTACACAAAATCGATGCGTGCTCGGAAATGGGGATCAATCGGATTTTTACAAAACTGATAGTGCAAAGCGACAACCAGCGAAAAAAACTTGCGGAGAGTCAACATGCTACTTACCTAACAAGCAACTATTGAAAAGCGTGGGGTTTGTAACAATTACTATAAACGGGTTTGCGTACTTGAGCGGAACTTCAGTCTCATTATACCTGAACGGTCAGAAAATACTGCAAACCAACTGTCAGTCGCACGAACTAAAGTGTTTCAAATAAAGATATTTTTCATCAGAGCAAAGGCGTTAATTGCCATCCACACGCAGGAAAATGTGTTTCAAAATATCAAGACAATTGTTTTACCCGACCGAGTGTTCACGGGAAATTACATTTCCGCAACCACGGAGTACATTATTGGCAAGAAATAGACTTCAAAACATGTGCTTTCCCAGCATTTATCGAAAAAAGGCATGGGAATATTTTGCGTATTGCAAAAACAATTATTTGCGAAAAATGGATTTCTGCAATTATACTTGAATTACATAGAATCTGACGATTTTCTTGTGGATGTGAGCATACATCTACGTTTCTTTTAACGAATTTCCGTGTCAAGAGGCAGATTCTACAGTCGGCTTGCGACTTAGCGCAAACATTATTTCTAATTCAAACCTTCTTTTAAATAAAGTTTAATTCAAAGAAATAACAATTTATTGATTTGCATTATTAGACAAGAATTTTTTTGATGACGTGAGTGGAAAATCACGTGTGCGAGTTAGAATCAACCAAGCCAAATAGAGTATAATAATAATAATAATAATAATAATAATAATAATAATAATAATAATAATAATAAAGTTTGATTGACTACCACTATTTAATTATTTTAAATAATGGCATAATTCACGATACAGAAGAAACGAGGTGTATTATTGGCGATGATAGCAAAACAATTTCAGTGCACTCATTTAAATAAGCATAAATTAAAATGTAAAGCTAACTGACTTAAGCATACAAATTTATGAAAGACAAAGAATGGTGATGAACTTTTGGTTCAAATTTGGTTTCTCTTATTTGGATTTAAATAATAAAACGTCAAGAACAATCTCCCGAGGTAATCTGGCGACTTGTAAGAACCGTGGAGCTTTACCTAACTCTGGGGTGTGAACTATTAATCCGCAAATCAAATTCTCGGAAAAGTCGCCCGAAATTGAAAAGTTGGAACCAACTCCAGGCCGTAAGCCGAAACCAGAATCAGGCGTTCAACGCCAAATCATTGAGATGCATTTAACTGCCTAAAATATTGCTGTCAAGATCGCACATCCAAACGTTTCGCGTAACATGTAAATGATAATTTTTTTTTAAATCAATTTTATCTTATTAAAAATTTTTTCTAGTGTTCAGCCATAATATTCAGTCAGTGAGGGTTATTTTGAATTTCGGCTCTGTTTCAGTATATGAATAGTTTATAAATGCGTTTATAACTTCGTAAAGAAGGTAGAATGTAATCGCGTTATGCATAAAATACTCGCAGCCTCTCATTAAGAATGTGTAATGTTTGTGTGTGTGTGTGTGTGTGTGTGTGTGTGTGTGTGTGAGTTAGCTTACCAAAACTTCCAGAGTTTTGCGCGTGTGATAATAATGCATCAAATCTACTTGCAAATGCAAACGGTTTCCATTATTTCGTATAGTAATGTTGGTTTGAAGACTCAGTACATTGCTGTACCGTTAAAAAAAGAAGTTTGCATTGTTGCTATGCAAACAGAAAAGCAAGACTAAATCAATAACATCCTCACACAAGTTAGAAACTGCTTAAAGAGTGTAAGAAGTACGTAATATCTCACATTTCAGATCTGTAAATTGAGAAGACAAAATAGGTAGTTGCCATCCGAGTTTGATCGTCAAATGCCAAATGAATGAATGATAGTTGGAGTCAAATCATCTCATTTGATTGATTTCTGATTGGTTTTTCGGCACCTTGTGTCTTCTACAAGCGGACTCGCCTCTAGTTTGCCTATAGGTTACAATGCACCAGTACGTTGAGGATTAAATGTAACGTGTGAAAAACCGAAACATACGTGTCATTTTCGGAAACGACATTTAATTTCTCCATAATGTTACATGCAAATTCATTCGTCTCTACGATGGATCAAATGTTCTAAATCCGATACGCAAAGAGTTTGCTACTACGAACGAGTCCCTACTTAGAGAAACTGGTCTCAAGGGGAGAATACACTAGCATTCCTATGCAATGTTTATCTTATACCAACTATATATATATATATATATATATATACATATATATATATATATATATATATATATATATATATATATATATATATATTAAACACTTATACAATCATACATATTTATACATTTTTGGTTTTCTAATTGATTATGCTATTATAAATAAAATCTGACCTGTTATTACTGTTGTTTCTGTTTTGACTAGTTAGAGGTGTATGCTTGTGTTTCCCATTCCTTGACATCAAACTCACTTGAGAAGCAAACGGAGATTTGACACTGGCCATACATAGAAAATCTACTTTCACCGGACAATACATTCATTACAACAGCAGTGTGCCAAAATCCCACAAAAGAAACTTAGTAAACAACCTAGCAAACAGAATCAGGAAGATCTGCTCTGAACACAAGATTGAGGAAGAACTGGGCTACCTGAGGAAAATTTTGCTAATGAACAACTACCCAGAGCGGTTCATTAATGTCAACATCAGACCACGGCAGATTCGTACTAGAGAGGATACCGGCAAGCAGGTTTTCCTGAACTTACCATTTAGAGGCGACATACCAGCCTCAATAATTGCACGGCGGCTGAATAGAATAACTAAGGACAACTTTTCCAGTGTTAAAGTTAATATGACATTCAGTACACAGAGAATCATGAGGTTGGATGCCAAAGATCAATTGCCACTTCTCTCCAAATCAGTCATAGTCTATAAATTCTCATGTATGTGCGGTAGCACATATATCGGACGTACGAAGAAGCAATTGATAAGTAGAATCCAGCAACATTTGCCACAGAAATTGATTAACAAAGGCTTGCCACCGTCAGGAAAATCAGCTATTTCCGATCATATATTGGCAACGGGCACCCTGTCAATTCGACCAATTTCACAATTTTACATAAAGCAAAATCCGAAAAATTATTATTTATCTACGAAGCACTTTACATAAAACAACAAGCACCTGACCTTAACATTCAAAAGTTTCATCAACATGATATCCTTATCGACTGGCCAAGAATAACAAAATTCAACAACAATCTAATAGTATCAAGCCAAGAACCATTAGGCTCTCTACTAGAATCAACAAACGTACAATCGGATTGGCAACAATGTGAAGTGGAAATAACAGAGGCGCATACAATGACAGAAGTCTCCAAACAATGTGAGCGTTTAACATTGCAATCAACATTAGCGTTGTTACCAAGCGAAAATAGCAATCTTGCGCAGCGGGGTGAAACGATCAACTATACTGGGAAAAATAGCACTTGTACATGTAACAGTGAACAATGTGCACAAATGGCTAACTCTCAAGATACCAAAACAATAATGACAAGATCTCAGACATCACTTCGCAATACTGCGAGAATGACCTTTACATACAAACACGCATACACAACACAAACACAAACGCATACACACTCACCAACTAGTCAAAACAAGAAACAACAGTAATAACGAGTCAGATATATATATGTATATATATGCTGTTAAGGAAAGTTATATATATATATATATATATATATATATATATATATATACAAAATTTGAATTGAGAAATAAATTTATTATACAGCTGGTATATAAAAGACAGTTAAAAAAGGCCATTTGCTTTTGGCCAGAACTCTGTTGTAATACCTGGTTATTTTTTAAATAATCGAGCCAAAAGTTGAATTAAACTCACACATTTTACAACAAACAAAAGAAAGCGACTATTGTACATACTATGTCTTGCACAAACGAGCATACACACACACAAGCAATACATCAGTTTGTATTTAAAACATGAACCAACTTGTTTTACATATTTAGTCGATGATTAAGAATCTAGCATTCAGCAGCTTCCGCTATGCCTAATTCTATTTTATTTTCGCTTCGAAAAGAACCCGGAAATCTGCATGATTTGGGATGTGATTTTTATGCATACGTTTTTCAATTTCACAAGCGTTATCCCCCATGCCATTTGTTTTTTAGCTTAAGATGCTGTTGAATTTGCTTTATATCAATGGGATAGTCAATTCGACCTACCGCACTGAGCAGGAAGGAAATTCCAGAAAGAGGCAATATTTGTCAGTTCGATTATAGAGAGCTTATCTTATTCGTCTATATAAAACAGGCGTTTTATGTTTAGAAGAATCAATTGTGTATTGCACATCCGAGAACCCAATTCTTTAATAATCCTTTGTGTAAATATTTCGCTTAATGCGTCCGTTTTACAGGATATACTGACGTAAATCGATTTTTTATTAGATGCTGGTTCGGTGCATTTCCGCCGCTGTTTTGTGCCATGCTTGCTTCAACAAACTTTTCTATGTACCCGTTTTCTGATAAAGCATAATTAGCACCGCCATTTCCTGATAGTTAATTTCATGAGAATAGATATATTTCATTAACTAGAGTAACATGTTTATCAATCTTCTCCTATTTTTGGAAATTCGAACAGCGCAGTTGCAATCGTTTTATTGCTCATTTCATGTTTGCATCCGAAATAGGCATCTTTTTGGATTGCCGATGTTCTGTCTCAATAGCATTACGTTAAGAAATTGGCAATGCGTTACCCTCAGAGATTTCACGCCCACAAGTAAACTGGATGTAATTATCCACTGTGTTAAATTTTTTAGGATTTGATTTGTTCAGATATGTTATTGTATGCTTATTAAGGTGTAAATAGCATGCCTTAAGATGTGCACGGCAGTATTTTATAATAGGTGGTTCTAGTTTTGATAATTCCAGATAGATCATGCAAGCATCAGCTGGTAGACTTCATAACGAATTATCCATCGCCGTCCCATCAACTTGTGTAATAATATTGAGCGTTAAAATGAATTGATCAATTTTCGCACACACATTTAGGAGAATTTTTCAATGACTTGTAAGTATGGGGAACGATGGGTTGTTTCTATTAATGAAAGTGCAGAGGAAATAGATGGTTGTCTCAACAGGAATTCCGCACATTTCACACAATTTTCAGCCATATACTAACTAATGTAACTTGGTTAGTCTTTTTTTCTTTTAGGTTGAGCACATATGGCACGCATTTAGATGCAAAATTCCACCTAAACATACCAAATCTGTAAGTATAGAGCAGATACCAGGACAGAAGGGGAAGTGATAATGAAAGGAACATTTATATTATTAAACGAACATTGATTTCGCTGGTTGTGATAACAATTAATTTAATTAATATTGCGATCTTTATATAAACATCTGACCTTTTATGTACACAAATTTGTCAGTAGAAAAACAATACAGTCTTATGACGAAACCTGTCTACTGGATGAATTGCCTTTCCTACACTTAATAATTCTAAGATTATACTGACAAATGTATGCACATAATGGGTCAGGAGTTCATATCAAAAACTCTACCTTGACTAAAATTAAATGTTATCACCGCCCGCGCAACCAATGCTCGTTTAAATCCTCGGTAGTTTTTTTAACTATTTTATTTAGTGGATATGGTTTGAAATTCTGTTCATCATCAAGAATATTGCTCAGGTATTTACTCGTTAGTATTCATAAGATGGATATCTAAGCCCTTTTCTGGCGTCATTAATTTAATTTCTATTATGACTCTCAATGTAGTTCAGCTTGAAATCGGGGACAAAATTCACGGTTTTGTGAAATTCCTGATGTGACATCCTCAACTGGATTCGCCAGTTCGGCTTTTGCATTTAACCTCGTTGTCAGATGCCTATCGTTTGGCAATACACGGAATTTTGTTCTAAGCGATAAGAATTCTCTCTTCTTTTCTGAAAGGTTAACCATAATATATTTGAAAATGAACGTGCCAAGCTTTACTGTAAATGCGTTTAAAACTTTTCCAACACCAAATAGATATTAAAAATAAAAAAAATATTTTTCCAAAATTGGATTAATCGAAATTACCTGATCTGCGTTTTGACTAACGCAGAAAGTGTTTTCTTTCTTCAAAAAAATATTTCGGCTACATTTATCATCAGCCCTCTTCAATTGGTCCATTCTCACCAGTTTTAAAAAAACCAAACTGGCTTGCTTCATTAGTTTGGTTTCTAAAAACTCGTGATAATTAACCAACTGAAGAAGGCTGGCGATAAAAGCAGCCGAAACATTTTGTTGAAGAAAGAAAACTATTAGAGAACTACCCGCCCGGAAACGTAGGATCAGGCAACATCAAATAGATCTTGATAAATTTTCATTTTCTATGTGGATCGATTTATACCCACTGATGTGAAACAAAAAAATATTTTCTTTTTCGTGCGTTGAATATGTTTATTTCCTTCGAGGATTTCACAAGCTATGTTGTTCAACTAGGAAGATTAACAAACAAAGCAATAGAAACAACTAACATTCTAATTAAGCAAACATTGGTTGCGCGGGTGGTGATAACAATTATTATAATCAAGGCTGCGGTCTTGATATAAACACCTGACCCATTAATTACTTGCATATGTCAGTGTAAACTAAGAATTGTATAGTGTAGAAGAGGCAACTAATCCGGTAGACCGGTTTCGCCCTTATTGGGAATTCATCACGTACCGGCCATAACTTGCCGCGGACAGGGCTCAAACCTGGGCACGTCTGCTTCGGTCTCCCAGATGATTGGCCTATTCTACACTAGACAATTCTTAATTTCTACTGACAAATGTATGAACTTAATGGGTCAGGTGTTTATCTGAACATCGCAACCTTGATCATAACATGCTAATTTACAATGTGAACAATATCATCTCAGTGTCGAAACTGCGTATCAGATTTCTTCATCCAAGAGTGCTGTTCCCGGCTTGTTATGAATGTCATCGACATGGAAAAAAGGAATGTACACAAAGGTTTATTTGAAGATCAACCAGCCTCACGTGTATCTCCATAGAACCTCAGTGCATTCATTTTCAAAAATATAAGACTTTAAAACTATCAGAAAATGAGAGAGAATTCCTATCGCTTAGACCAAAATTCTGTATAATGCCAGACGATAAGAATTTTGCGACATGGGTAATAACAAACGCCACATTGGATTATCCAAATGCGGATATCGCAATATAAATTTCACAAAAATTATGCCCTCAATGTAAAGCTGAACTACGTATTTCCAATAAGCATTTTAAAATGGCACACAAAAGTTTTAATTTTTTAAAGAGAGTACATAAACGGACTCAAATAATTGCGGCACAAAAACGAAATTAGACTAATGACACGATCGTGATGATTAAATGAGCAATATTTGTGATGGCGAACAGAAATTCAAAACATGTCAAGTAAGCAAAAAGACAGATCTGAAAACCCGAAGATTTATTATAGCGTGTTATTGAAAATTGTGTGCGAAGAAATTCAACAACGAATTGACGATGTGAATTCTAATAAAATCGATAACAAAACACATCTTCTTAAACACGCGTAAGGAGTCAGCGCGCACACTGTGAGAAATTAGTTGCAGCGACAAACTTACCGTCATTAAGACCAATAAAGTCACAGTACAATCTTTCGGTAGACATAAATATTAATAAGATCAGTACAAGTTCTAATGTAAAACACTTGCCTTTGCGGAACTTATGACTTTACAGATAAAGTAAAATCGTACAATGTTATGATGAAAAACATAACTTCGTTCGGTGCATCCCAGCTAACAAATCATCCATTTTCTCTGCAAATTCATCGATAGAAAAAACCCATCGTTAACCATACTTACAGGTCATTGGAAATTACGATAATCAAGGTGGCGATTTTGATGTAAACACCTGACCCATTAAGTACATACGTTTGTCAGTTTAAACAAAGTATTGTATAGTGTGGAAAAGGAAATTCATCCAGTAGACAGGTTTTGTCCTTGTTTGGGTACTCACCACCTACGTGCCAGAATTTTCCGCAGACAGGGCTCAAACCTGAGCACGCCTGCTTCGAAATCTGGTGCTCTAACTATTGAGCCAAACTAACGCGCCTGTCCGCGGTAAATTCTAGCCAGAAGGTTCGGAGATCCCAACAAGTACGAAATCGGTCTACCGGATGAATTGCATTTTCCACGCCAAACAATGTAGACCGGTTTCGTCGTAATTGAGATCTCATCACGTACTGGCTAGAATTTGCCGCATCAGGTGGGCACAATAGTTAGAGCACCAAATTTCGAAGCAGACATGCTCGGGTTTGAGCTCAGTCCGCAGCAAATTCTGGCCCGTGTGTGACGAGTTCTCAATAAGGACCAAAACCGGTCTACTGGACGAATTGCCTTATACTGTCAATATTAAAGTATTTAATGGGTCAGGTATTTACATCCAGATCGCAACCATGATTATTTTAATTGTAATCACTGCCTGCGGAACAAATGATCGTTTAAGTCATTTAAAAATTCTCTTCCATGAGTGAATTAAAGATGTTCAATTCACGTGCAATGTTAAATATTTCACGCAAGTTGATGAATTGGCAAGGGTTAGTCCGTAAGTCAACTCTATAAGCTGACGTATACATGGTCTATCTGGAAATATCAAAACTAGACCCATTTTTTAAAAGATAATGCCATGCAAATCTGAGAGATTTCGATGACACCTCAAGTATGCATACAATAATATATCTGAACAAATGAGATGCTGAAAATTTTAAAACGGTGGATAATTACATCCAGTTTACTTGTGTGCACGAAATCTCTGAGTGTAACGCATCGCCTTTTCCTTAACGTATTGCTATTGAGAGAGAACATTGGCCGTCCCAAAAGAAGCCTATATCGGATGCAAACATGGAGTATGACGGCAAACTTACTAGCGAGGATCAAGCCGAAATGCACGTAAAGGGAATGAAAGATTAGATATGCGGCTCTCACCTATAATAAACTCACATATATTGTACTGGAGAGGAAATGTCGGCTGCAAAATTTCTCTTCAGACACGCACATTTACCTTTCGCAACTTTCTTCATATATATAAATGGATTGTTTTTATCAAGCTCACAACGTTGAATTAAATAATTGCAATGCATGCAAGACAAAAAAAGTGGTGTGACTACCGACTTAGCCTTCCAGAAAACATATAAATTTGGGTTCGGCCACAATTGGTCAGATTTTTGCTGAACACTAATGATAAATAAGAAAGGTCAAAAGACTGCAGATTTTTAACAAACGTTCTTTTTTTTGCTCTATTTAGTTCAATACAATCTAGAGTTGATTTTCATTTAAACTTCGCTATTTTAGCATGCATAACTTGTTACAATTAACTGTACAACTTGTTTTGTTCTAAGTCCATCAAATGTTTGCATAGGCACGTAATTGTTTTATTTTGAATGAAATTGAAGTTTACGCAAGTGTGTTATAACACAACCAGTATTGTTTAATTACGGCCTATATTTTGTCACACATAATTTGCTTTCAATCCTTAAATAAAATATCTTTATCAATACCTTTTAGTTAAACGGCAGATTAAATGTGCAAGAGTGTCAATTCAGAAAAGAACAATTGGTAAAGTGCTGCATTGCTTATTGTTTGGCAATAACTAATTATGTATGTCGTAATTAACTAAGGTGAAAACCTGGAAATCACCCAAACTGTTCATTTTTTAACACTTTAGATGACCTAGCGATTGTCACATTTGATTTTTGTTTAAACGCTTTTTTAGGGACACTGTCGTGTGACTTAATGTTTCGATAATTTATTTCGCTTCAGTCGTCCTGTGTCATTTAAATATGCGACGTTTTTATTCTTAAGTGTTAGAAATGTGCCTTTGTGTTGTCCGAAATTGTGTCTTCAATGCAGGTGACAATTTTCACGCATGCAACATATTTTGTCAAACTGCGTTTTTGTTTAAGTAAATTATGTAAACGCCCCGGCTTCAAGTAAATGCCGTACGACGTTACAAACTCGGTTAAGGTGCTCTGAATAGAGATTAGTTACTGATATGGGGGCCCTTAAGAGGGCCGGGTAATACGTTCGCTTGAAGTCTTCAGAGTTGAAGATGTCCTAGAGCCTTGGGTGGACTCTGGTTGAGTTTTCGCTCCCGTGGTTGAGCTGTGATCGCGTTGTGGATGGTGTCCTGCAGGTCCTGCACTCAATTGGCTCGTCTCTCCGGTATCCCGCAACAAGATGAGTCACGGATGTAGTTAGTTGTTGGTGAAACGATCAAATCACCAGCGTAGGTATTGACAGCCGACAGAGCGCACACGTATTGACAGCCGACAGAACGCACACGCGTGAAGCAGGTAGAAGGCAAATGCCACAACTGACTTGCATGGTAAATTACCGTGCTTAAATAGCATGCAATATGTGTACTTGCATACTATTGGTTAAACGTGGTTAAACGTGGTTAAACGGCAATTTGCTTTTTTCTCATTGGTGCAACGTAAATAAATTTGAATTTAATTTACGCAATATGTCGGCGATTGATTTGTGTCGTTACAATTATTATACACTCTTTGTTTAAAACAAGTTTCATATATAAATTTATATTCATTTATTAGGAAGATAACGCACTCATTGAATAAATGAAGGTAAATTTATTTATAGATATTTTATCATTTCATGAAATACTAATATGTAATTGGGTGTCTGAAAAAAAGTCTAGGCAATATGTATGTTCACACTGCATAAATAATTGTGGAATGTATCATCAGCAACAAAATTGGCAATAACAAATTCTACGAGTCATAAGAACGAGCCACAAAAGTATTTCCCGTCAGGGAAGGCTTGACTAACTGCTAGTAAATAAGCAATACGATTGGCTCAAAATACGCACATTCTAGCAATGTAGCCACATAATATATACACAATAAAAAACGAATTCGTTTTATAAAAATGCGCACAATTTTGCCAAAGAGACGGTCATTTGAGCTAATGCTTCATAGAAGCCGCGAAGCAAATGCCAACCTCATTTTGACCGTGCTGGCATTAAGGTGTCCGTCGGTTTCTCTGAGAATCAACTTGGAATTAGGCTCTACATGCACAAATCATACAAACACAAATGGTGGTCATTTCATGTTGGATCTAATAACAATCGGCGTTCGAGATTGAGGAGATTTCGAAACTCGTCATGACTTACCAAATCACCTAATAATTTATCCATCATTGAAGCTAGAAATTAGTATCTGAGAGTGTTTTTAAAATTAAATTTAATGCTACCAATTTCGCACGTGGTGATAACAGTTATTCATACTACGTTTGTGTAATTCAGATTATCAAAAATGTACCATAGCTGGACAATAGTCAGTCGCAAGTATCAATACCTATCGATTTTAATTGGTAGTAAACAGAGCATAAGAGCAATATGAAACATCAAAATCAAGTCGCAAGAAGTTAATGTTCGTAACTGCACAGTAATTGTGCAGCCGACACTTCCAGTCAAGCTCAATGAATGCGAGACTACTAGAGGTCAGAGCTGCATCACTAATTTTTCTTTCTATATATATGCAATGCGGATCGATCCTCGCTAGTCAGTTTGACGATCATGGAAGGTCGAAACGCGTCAGTGCGATGCGACTGGTGGTAGTTGTGTTATGTTGTTCGACGACTGGTAAAATACAATGGGATTGGTGCTTATTTCAAGCTCGCAAACTTGATTTAAAGAATTGTTACCACCATCCGTGCAATCAACCATTGTTTAATTGTAATGCCTATATTCATTTGTGTGTGGCAAAATCTGAAATCAGTTATTGTTCGTGACTGCACAGAAATTGTGCAGCCGATATTTCCAATCAAGTTCAATGTATGCGAGACTGCTAGAGGTGAGAGCCGCATACCTAATATTGATTTCTATATATATTCAATGCGGTTTGATTCTCGATAGTCAGCTTGCCGTCTTACTCTGACGACGATCACGGAAGGTCAAAACGTGTCAGTGCGTGCGACTGACGGTAGATTTTCTGTGTTGTTCAAAGCTTAGTTAAATACAAAATTGGATTGGTGTTTACTTCCAGCTTGCAAACTTGATTTAAAGATTTCTTCCCACCACCCACACAATCAATGATTTTTTAATGGTATTATCAAATGATCCTGTGAAGTTTTGCATTTTCCAAAACGACATGACGGGTCTTGAGCTTATCTGTAAGTGTAAGATATCCTAATTTTATATAATTGGATAAACGTTTTCTGCCTCCTGAAACTTTGAAATTTGATGCGCAATTTTTGTAGGATATTAAAGGTTCGGATGCAATTTGCTGCTTTAATCAGAAAATATGACTAAAATTATTGCGAAAAAAATAGTTTTTTCTAGCTATGTATTTTACTTCGTTTAACACAAAAAAGATAATTTATTCAACAAAGCTTCCCGAAGATGCGAAATGTTTCATTGCGCAGATGTTCACAAGCATGAACAAAATAAAGATATTTTGCTACAAATAATTATGAATAGCATATGTCTGCTTTATCGTACTTCGTACCTAGGCACTCTTGCATTTATTAGTCTTCAGCATTTCACGACGGGAAACGCAAAATTCTTAATGGTTACCTACGGAATATTGAAAATACGAGTGGATCATCTCATAGTGACAAATTAAATGCTTTTTCAAAAAATAAAAATATATTATTTAGTCCAGCAATGATTTCAATTATGGTGGCTTCAAATGTAAATATTAAGATTTTTTCAGATCAATGTCATAGAGATGGTACTTGTTTAAAAGTAATAAGAATTTATACATATACTTGAAATAATGCCAGTCCTGTTCCCACTTAATGCATCATTACCTATGATGTAAGAAGAAAAATTAAGCATATTGAATGTTTTAAGTCAAGTTCACGAGTCTGATGTAGACACCATCCCCATTGCATTTGACCAGTCGCAAGACAAAGCGTAACTACAGTCAATCAGGCGTCTTGACGTGTTTTGGTCCCACATTATCAAGATTGGAGCAGGACAGAAAATACTGACTGGCGTGGATAAAACTGCAGTGCATATTTACTGAAAGAAAAATTACATATACCTCCCCCACATCTAGTAGTCTTGCATCCATTGAACCAAACTGGTGTTTACATCTACACAGCATTTATGTTTTATGGCATATTTAAGTTTAGCTATTTTGAGCAACTCGATTTGATGTTGATATTAAGCTACAAACCTGACATAAAGAAATGTTGTCAAAGATTGTTTTACTGTAAAACTCATTTAATATATGAAAATCGATTTATTTGTGCTAATTTTGTAGGGTATTATCGCAATGTTTCGCATAAGCGTAACTATGCAAACGCAAAAATTGCACGTTCCAAATGACTGAGCAAACGTTTCTTGAGGTTGATTTTGTGTGTATCATGTGTAGACGCTTTGAGTTTTGTTTTTGTGAGTAATTAGTTGTGCCGATTTACGTCACATGCTTTCTAAATTTATGACACCTGGTCATTCGTTTAGTGTCAGCTATTTGCATAACCCGGTTAAGCGTAAGATCTGTGTGAAGAAAGTGTGCACACGCGTTTCACGTGCACAAATTTTTTTGTAATGACCGCTTGTGTGTAATTTATGATAATTGTACACCTGTTTCTCGCCATGATCGTGATGATTTCATGCTTCGCGGCACATTTGTTTCTTACGAGGTCTTTTGTCCATCTGTCTTGTAGTTGCCTCGCTTGACGCTAATCTTACATTTTCCGACTTTTACATAAATGGAGTTGTTTGTGTTTATAAATTGCACCTGTTGCTTCCATTTATTCGTGGCCAATCAACTACTACATTGTGCTAAAGAAATATTTCTTACTGCTCATTGTACAGTGCACTGAAAATGTTTAAGAGCGGTTTCAGAGATCGCATTGTGTAGATTGAAGAACTTTGTTGTACATATTCATTCTCCGGTTTGGATTAAATGATCAGTAATTGATGATTTGGCGCATGGAACCACTCCTCTTTGAACCAATTTCTGGAGCAGTACTTAATGGATCCAACTAAATATCGGCTTCTTAGATCGTCTAATGTATGTGCATCAGCACATCCTCTTAGTATTGTAAACAAGGCGATGTGTTTGATGGTTAATAAAATACTGGCTTCGTCCTCCAAAATATTTTCATATCTTACCAAAATATGCTAAATTAAATTTCAATTCGTTAATTCAATGTGTGCGTTTTATTTTTTTCTAAAATAATTACACATTGCCAGTGTAAACTGAACATTAAAAATATGGTAGCTGGCACGATCCATTAAGTAGACCAATTTCACCTTTATTGGTAATTCGTCAATTGCTGACCAGACCTCTTCTTAACTCGAGACACATTTGCTCCCGCCTTCATCTACATTCAATTTGAAGATGTATACCACCAGCAGAAATTCGGCAAGCCTCTCCATTAGGTGGAGCTTGAGATCTGGAGCTCAAACCAGCCAACTAAAATTTGTCACGACACAACACACAACAAACTACCTGTGGAAGTTAAATGGAAGGACTATTTGTGGCAGGATTCTGATTATATCTATGTTTGCACTAGAGTCTACACATTGCTTCAGGAAGCGACGGATATTCATCCAATAGGTTGCTTTCTTCCTTATTTGTATCTCATTAAGAATTGTCCCGAATTTGCCGCGTATGGGACCCAATTCGAAGTACATTTCCTACTGAGCTTAAAACTCTATCCTCTGCACCACTCATGCTACATACTTCACACAAGTTGAAGTCATGTATACCAGCTTATGATGTCAGGTTAACATTCCCTTCAGTGGGAAACTTTTTTGGGATCGTTTAATATCTGCAGCTCAAATTAGTCTTGCCCGATATTTTATTATTGCAGCATACACATTCCAACCTATGGAAGTTGTATTGAGATGTGTGTCTGATGGCTAGCATTTGATTATGTTAAGTCTGAAAGTGGCATCGGGTAGGAAAGGTTATTCATCATGTCGATCTGCTCTGCCTAAACTAGGTAAATTTTCTCTACAGTCTGCAGTGGAATATCATACTCCTATCGATTACTTATTGTCTCAAACAATTACTCTCACTGTTCCCATGTAAAAATAATTTATCGATTTCTTTGCCCATGCTAATAAACAGAAAGCTAGCGTGATCAGAAAAACAATTAGCATTTTTCCAGTTTGAACTGAGCACATCTGCTTCAGAGTCTGCAGAGGAATATCTTACTCCTATTCATTTAGGAAATTAATAAAAAAATTTTGTTGAATGAAGATCCTGATTGGCTATGGTTGTTTATTGGTTCAAAAAATAGCTTGTTCTGTGCGTATGTCGAAATAAGTTATCGATTTAAAAGAAACATGTTATTTACCTGATTTGCGGATTGCGTACCGAAATGTTTGAATTCTAAAATCAGGCAAATTTACCGATTTATTTTCCCATGCTAATAAACAGAAATCTAGCGTGATGAGGAAATCTATTCGCATTTTCAATTGAAATTAAGTCATAGTGATATATACGAATAAGTTTAGTGGAGAAAACTTACTACGCCTCTTTTTAATAACGAGCCTAAAATGAATTTCAAACCAAAGCCTATGGTAGAATTTGTCAGAATGTAATTTCAGCAATTCAGCAGAACCCCATAGACGCCAAGTCTGTGTCAATCCTTGTGAATCTATCGGAGCCTGATGGGAAAATATTCCCTACCACATCTAATTAGTTCATACATGCGACTTCCTGTAACATAATATTAGCGCAAAAAGGTGAAACGATAAACTACACTGGGGAAAATAGCACTCGTACATGTAACAGTGAACAATGCGTAAAAATGTTTAATTCTCAAGCCATCAAAACAATAATGACCAGATCTCAGAAATCGCTTTGCAATACAGCGAGAATTTCCTTTACATGCAAACATGCACACACACAAACACAAACGCATACACGCTTAACAACCATCCAAAACAAGAAATAGAAGTAAAAGCGAGTCATATTTTTTACCACTAGCATAATCAATTGAA